>PVLA01008686.1:0-85333 GCA_004027455.1 Hydrochoerus hydrochaeris
TTTTTTTTTTTTTTTTTTGAGACAGGGTTTCACTGTGTATTCAGGCTGGCCTTGAACTCATTATGTAGTCAGGCTAGCTTCAAACTCTCAGAAGTCCTCCTGCTCCAGTCTCCCGAGGTACTGGATTACAGTTGTACACCACACACTCTGCAAAAAGGACTTTTTACTACCACAACACGGTGAAGTCAGCTCCTACCAGCTGCAGTCTCCCCCATATGGCTGGGAGCACCTGAAGGCAAAGAGGCTGAGTCCTAGTCACATCTGTGCTCCAGGGCCTGCCTTCATGGGGCTTAGGACCAAGCAGGGACCAATAAAGGTAATTTGGGCCACACCTGTCCCTGGCAGAGGAAGCCTGCACACTGGATACCACCTTCTCGCCCCTCTCACCCTGGGATTGAGCCTCAGTCATTGTGAGAAAAGCCTCAGCTGGTTTCCTAATCATCAAGATGACAGCGGGCAGCGAGGAATGCCTGGGCAGTCAGGAATGCCTCAGTGAGTCCCACTGGTGCTGTGGGTGAGTCAGCCTAGGAGAATCTGCTGGCCCTCCCACCCCACCCCGCCCCCTTGGTTCCTAGTTCCTCAGAAGGGAGGGGAGGCTAGCCCCCAGCAGGCATTCCTCCTCCTCCTCCTCCTCCTCCTTCTCCTCCTCCTCCTGGGCTGGAGGAACAGTGGGTGTCACCTAGCTTGTATGGAAAGTCTGTATGCTGGCAGCAACACATGGGAATCGGCACTGGATTTTCTGGTTTCTAACAGAGGGCTCCCCTAAGACTTAGCCCTTCAGTTTGGGTGCTAGAGGAGTAGGAAGATCTTGAACCTGCTGCTCTCTACTCCTGGGAAGGCTCAAGATTCCCTGGGCTGGATTTTCACCTCATTAGGTAACTTTAGGTAGCTCACTGCCCCTACAGAGGCCTCTGCTTTCTCAGCTATAACATGGGTGCCATAATTACTATCTTCTGCTATTTCAGAACATGACAGTGCCTGAGTTACCCAGATGAAAGGGCAGCTTTGGAGTCATTGGGGGGTGGGGGGTTTCAGGTAAAAGGAAGATTCTGAAGGAGAGAAGGGCTGCCAGAATTCTCTCTAGTTCCTCAAGACAGAGCTAGGCTTAGGGTGGAGACCTGGGCTGGTCTTCATTTCCAGTCTTTAATTTTTTTCCCTAATGGTGAGGATCAAACCTAGGGCTTTGTGCATGCTAGGCCAGTGCTGTACCACTGAACCACATCCCAGTTCACTTCATTTTCAGTCTTGGGGAGGGCCAGGTGTGGTGGTGTATGCCTGTAATCTTAGCATTTGGGAAACTGAGGCAGAAGGATTGCTGTGAGTTTGAGACCAGCCTGTGCTACATAAGTGAATTCAAGGCCAGCCTGCACTATACAGTGAGACCTTGTCTCAAAAAAAAAAAAAAAAAAAAATCTTGGGGAGGAAGGGGGATACCTCCATTGGATATTTAACATTGTTTTCAGAATGAGGGAACCTCAGCTCAGTTGCTTAATTAATCTCCTGCCATGATCTTAATGAGAGAGAGGGTTTCTGCTGAGAATTCTGGGCTTTTTCACCTAGCCAAGGGTTCTTGAGCCAGGGACTGTGGCATACAAGGACAGAGTGCTGCTATAACCTTGAGACAGGGACAGGGGAGGTGGTCCAGGGATGCTGGGTGGAAGAAAAGCTGTTTTGTACCCAAGCACACACACTACCCATGGGAAGCGTGCCTGGCATCTATTGTCCTTGCAGTCCAGGAGATGGCCCACAGAGGCCCTCTACATTCTTCCCTCTCCCTCCAGGCCTGGGCCTGAGTAATAGTGGTGGTGCGGGGCACAAAAAGAGGGATTCCCAGGGTGAGGACGCAAAAGTCAAGTGGGGAAGGTTTAGGTGCAGGGTAAGATGCCTGGTCTAGCATGAATGTGCTATGCAGTTGCTACAGGACACACTCCCGTTCCTCAGTTTCCCAGCCGTCCAGCAAACTGAACAGACCCCAGCTGCCTTCCTGGCATGCTGGCATCGGGATAGATCCCCTCCGGCCGCCCCCCCCCTCACCTGCACGATCTGCCGGGGCTGCACGCTCAGCGTGGGGAAGTTGCCGCGCCCGTGGATGGGAATCGGCTCGCTCAGGAGCGCGTCCAGCCGCTTCACTTGTGGCCAGCTCAGCCTGCTCAGGTGTTGTTCAGGGGAGGCTGATGAGGCCTCCGGGTCGGGGTTGCCGCCAGCCGGGGCCGCCGTGGCCGCAGCCGTCCCTACCTGCGCAACCGCCCCGTCTAGGCGCTCAGCCCCGCTCTTCGACGGCATCATTCGCCCGGCCCCGGGGCCCCGACGGCAAAAACCGAGGGGGAGGGTGATGAGGGGTACGAGGGCAAGGAGAGCGGCTGGGCCTAGGCTGGGGCGGGGATGCTGGAGCAGGGCGGCAGCGGCGGCGGCGAAGTAAGCCCGGGAAACACCTGCAGCGACGGTAGGGACTACCCGACCCTAAAGCCTGTTGTCTGGCGCCCAGCTGACTCTTATAGGCCGCGGGCGACATGCCCATTGGTCCCGGCAGCTGTCACACAGCCAGAGCCGCCTAGTCTCTCTTCGTCTCTACTATTGGGCAGCAGAGTTCTGCACGTGCGTCACTGTTCTTCAGGAAGATTCCGATTGGCTGGGAGGCACGCCTGTGCCCCGCCCTCCTTCCCAGGCTGAATTCCCTCCTTTGGTCTTCTAAGAACTTTTGTTAACTGTGATTGGGCCGCGGTAGCCTGAATTTAAAGGTACGGCGCCGTCCAGCGGTTGGCGAGGAGGTAGGGATCTATATAGAGTTTGTAGCGGAGTCAGATCACTCAGGATTGAGGTTGATGGATCAATTTTCAAATAGGCACTAGAAGAAATCACCTGGCCTAGTCCTGTTCATCCGCTATTTTCAGGAGCCCAAAGAGATTGAGCCACTAGCTCAACTCCACCTTATACTCTTCCAGAGAGTAGGAAAGGTAATTCACCGTGTGTATAACAGGCAGGTGGTTCTACACTCTTGTAACAAGCCTTTGCAAGGTACACCATGACTGGCTTTCCCGCACCCCTTTAGGTAAGGAGAAATCTGCTCAGAGAGGGGCTGGTATTTCCCCAGTGTCACAGGGGACCAGGGGAATAGAATCCGTGGCACATGTTTGGCAGTACATGATGATTATATTCATGATGGAGAGTTGGTACAAGTACACAACACATCTTAATTCTTTTTACATCCCCTTCTCCCCTCCCTCCCCTGTGCTACTTTTGAATTCATCTTATTCTGATATTAAGTATATGTGCTGTGGCTAAAGTTCAGAAGTTGTCTTTCTGACTCAGTACTGTAATATTTTTACTTGGATCATTCTTCTACTAATATATCGAATTAAATATTCTCCTGACATTCTCCCATCTTCCTGTACAGCAAGCTGGGAAGGAGGAATAGGCCACATTTACAGAAGGAGAAACAAAGACCTAAAAACAGTAAAGTACATCCCAAGGTCACGAGCTGAGCCGGACTTACTTGGGCCCAGCACCCAGGAGGCTGCTCTCCTCTCTTGGAGGCGCCCCAAGCACAGTGCTGCCGCTGTCCTTCACCTCTGTTCTCTCACTGATCTACATCTGAAGCCTTGGGACTTCTTCTGGTCCTCAGAGAGAGAATCCACTACTCAGGTCCTGTGACTTTAGGCAAGTCCCTCCCACTCTCTCTAGTGTTTTTATTTTACCTTCTTTTGAAACATAAAAAACAGATAAGAAATCTCCTTTGGCTTCCTCCAGATTTTCCAAAACCTAGAGCTACCAAGTCTCCCTACCCCCAAGCTACTGCTGAGACAACTTCACTGCATTGTCTCTTGCCCCTTCCTCTGTGCCCCAGAAGAGGAGGGGAAAGAAAACTAACATTTACTGAATGCTTTACTATATTCGAGGTAGTTTTACGTACCTGACCTCTAGTTCCTAAAAAATGATACCTCAGGATGTGGGGTCATTATTCCCAATTTATAGATAGGAAACAGAGGCTTAGAGAGGCCAACTGATAAGCCTGAGGTCATGCAACCACTAATTGGCACTATGGGACTTGAATTTAAGTCTCCTGACTCCAGAGCCCTATTTTTCAACTGATCTTGAAAAGTTGGCACAAATTAGGGTCATGCTTGCCACAGGGTCATGTTTGGCACCACCCATGAGATCCATCCTTTGGTTCATTCTTTAGTCTGTCTGTCTATAAATCTATCTACCTAGTCTATCTATATAGTCTTCCATATCTGCGGGTGCTAGGTAGGTCCTGATATAGAATAGGCAAAGTTTTTATTCTTCTACTTACCCTTCTAGAACTTTTAAATATGGAAAGACAATAGTGAAGGAAACAAAGGAGACATGTCAGATAGTGCTAAGGAGAAAACAGAATAGATCATGGGACAGAGAACAACCGTGTGTACACACATAGGGGATTAGGGGGAAGAGAGAAAGAACAAACTAAGATGTGCCTTGTGAGATGCTGTGATCATGAAAGGCCTTTCTAATGAGGTAATCCTTCCTGCCTGCCTTTTTTTGTAGTATGAGGTATTGGACCCAGGACCTCAGACTTGCTAGGTAAACTTCCACTGAGCTACATAACATCCCCTGTTTGAGACAGGGTCTTGCTGAGTTCTCCAGACTGAATTTGTGAGCTTCTTAACTCAGTCTCCTGACCTGTCACTGGATAGCAAAGTCAGCAGAAAAGGTACCTGGTTTCACATTCCTAGAACTCTTTAATAGCCCAGCTAGAAGAAACTTGGATAGTCGTTTTGTTTACCCTCTTGTCAATTTTTCAGTGGGGAAACTGCGGTACCCAAAGCAGGAAGGATTTACCCCAAGGGGACTAGCTAGGCTGGCAGGGTCTCCTGGGGGCTGGGTGGAGCTCTGCCTGTCCTACATCACCAAGTTTTCTAAGGAAACTCTGAGATCTTCTCACTCCTTTCTTTTGTCTGGGCTAGAAAGAGCAATTAGTAAATTCGTGCACTGTGAATCACTCCTCTGTTGACACTTCCATTCCCAAAGCTGATGATTCCCATATTTGCCCAGTACAGCAGAGGCTGACTTGGGAATGTAGGAAGCTGAGAGTGAGAAAGGAATAGTCAGTAGGATCTTGCCTTCTCAACAAGCCCATCTTTTCATTGTCTCAGTGAATGGAGGGGAGTCTTGGCAGGGCATATCCTGAGTAAAACTAGCTTTTTGGTTTTGTCTTGTCTTCTCAAGACAGGGTTTCACGATGGAGTTCAGATTGGCCTTGAATTCACTTGTAGCCCAGGCTGGCCTTAAACTCACAGTGAGCCTCCTGCCTCACCTCTCAAGTGCTAGGATTACAGGTGTGTGCCACCAAGCCCAGCTACAACTAGCTTCTTGATGTTATACACGAGCCTCTCCTTGGAATTCTGTACACACTTCACATCTTAATTAGGACTCCAGCTGATTTTGAAAGATAATTTACTCTCTGTGGCAATTGAGTCTTTGTGACATAGGCAAGTCATTTTCCCTGTCTGGACCTCAGTTTCTTATTTTATAACATGGGAATGAATTAGAGACCAGGCGCTTGCATTCATACCTTCTATGATTTCAAGGGGCAGGAAGAGGGAAGGACCTGGGGAGAGTCTGTCTTAGTCCCTACATTGGCTTGGTCTCAGTTTTGGGACAAGAGCATCTGGGACTTGCTGTGCAGGTGCACTGTCGCCTACATCACTGAGCTTGCTCTTCATGGATTCCACAAGCTTGTTCTATTTTCAGAACATAATCTTCTGGCACAAGAGCAGTCCCTCACTTTGTAGGACAGGAAATGCCGGCTAGGAGAAACTAACACATTCATGCAGGTCCCACAGTAGGGAAGATTCATATTCAGTCTGGTTGGGTCCCAGGCCTGTGCCCCTCACAGGACGCTGCCTCTGAGGGCGCCTTAGAGAGTGCACTTGTGCACAGATGACCCGCTCCTGGGAGGGTCACATCTCATCCCCTGCTCACGCTCTCCATCCTACCTCCTGTTGTCATGGCCAAGGTAAGGGACCTGTGGTCATAACTCTGTTTCCTGACCCTGCATAATTTCAGTACCCAGTATCGGACCCTCCTAAGACTGTCTCCTATGTTTTATGCTCAAGTCTTACAGAACTTCAGCTCCAATAATTCTTTGACCCACGAGGACCTTCCGTCCACTGTTCCCCTCTTCCTTTGTGTTCTGATTTTCCGCCTTAGTCAGCTTAGGGACCTGGACCATCACTGTAATTACTTCCTTAAATACACCTTCAACCCCCTTGCTCCCCGCTCATTAAATCGCATCCACCTGGCAAAGCCACACCCTGCCTAATCGCAACAAGCTGACAAAGCTAGAGACGTGGCCTTGCTGACTGATCCCACTTTAACATCAGTCCGCCACCCTGGGGTGCAAGGAACCTGGTATTGTCTGCTGATCCCGTTGTCTTACCTGGTCTTTCCGTTTCCTACTGTTCTAGAGTTGGGTCATCCCAGGGTCTCCTCAGTCTGGAAGTTCTTCCTGCGTGCATCCTCCTCTCAGCTGAGACCTTGCTTCCCACTTCACCAAGGATATAGAAACCACCTGGCTTCTCCACACACTCTCCAGCATTCACCCAGGCACCTCTGCTGTGGGCAGAGGCCTGCTGCTCCTCTCTGCAGCTACCAGCTCCTGGGCCTCATCCTGCTCATTCCAGAGACTTTGCCTCTTTCGCTGACTGGGTCATTCCAATCTGCATTAAAACATCTTTTCTTGCAGGGCATGGTGGTGCACACCAGTAATCCCAGCATTTGGGAGGCTAAGGCAGGAAGATCATGTGAGTTCAAGGTCAGCCTAGGATACACAGTGAGTTCAAAACCAGCCTGAGCTGCATAGCAAGACCCTGTCCCAAAAAACAAAAACAACGCCAGGTGTAGTGGTGCATGTCTGTAATCCCAGCACTCAGAAGGCTGAGGCGGGAAGATCACTGCAAGTTTTTGACCAGCCTGGATTACAAAGGGACTTCAAGACCAGCCTGAACTGTGTAATGAAACTCTGTTTCAAAAAGACCAAAAACAAAAACAAAGAACAAGAAAACAAAAAACAACCCCCACACAAAAAACCTAAAACCACTATAAAACCAAAGAACCTCTCTTGTCCCACCACCTCCTTCCCCTTCGACCCTGGTTCTCTAAACACTCTGAAAATGTCTACCCTCGCTCTCTGTATTTTTTTCCCCCTGTTCTGCCCACATCTCGGTCTCTGTCTCTATCTCTTGTTTGTGGGGATTGAACCTAAGGCCTAGTGCTAAGGATATGATCCATCACTGAGTGACATGTCAACCCTGTTTTTTCTTGCTTGCCAAATATATTCTGCAGATATATGATGTACCACATTTTATTTATTCATTGATAAACAGTGCTGGACATTTGCCAGACATTTGGGTTTTTCCACTTTTTGGCTATTCTGAAGAAGGTTGGCTGGGAAGATGCAGGTATAAATTTTCGTGTTGATATATGTTTTCTTCCCTCTTGGGTGTATATTCGGGGTGGAGTTGCTAGTCATAAGGTAATTTTTTTATTTAGCCATTTGAGGAACTGCCAGATTGTTTTCCAAAGCAGCTGCATCACTTTATATGATGGCTCTAATTTCTCCACATCTTCACCAACACTTGTTATTATCTGTCCTTTTTGATTATAGCCATTTTAGTGGGTGGGAAGTTGTATCTCATTGTGGTTTTGATTTGCATTTTTCTGATAGCTAATGATGTTGAACATGTTTTCATGTGCATATTGGTCATCCGCATCTTTGGAGAAATGTCTGTTCAGATCCCTACCCTTTTGTGGTACTGGGGATGGAACCCAGGCCCTCATGCATGATAGGCAAGTACTATACCACTGAGCTACATCCTTTACTCTTTGTTTTTTTAGGCCAGGTCTCACTGTGGAGTTCAGGCTTACCTTGAATTTACTATGTAGCTGAAGCTGCCCTCAAACTCACAGCAATCCCCCTGCCTCAGCTTCCCAAGTGCTGGGATTACAGGCATGCACCACCACATCCAGCTACCTTTTTGCCTTTTTGAGACAGGGTCTCACTGTATAGTCCAGGCTGGTCTTGAACTCACTATGTAGCCCAAGCTACCCTCAAATTTGAGACTCTTGTCTCAGCCTGCCAAGTGCTGGGATTACAGGTGTACCTCTACTACCTTGAGCTCATCTCCTAGCTCTTTCTAAATTTTCTTTTTGAGACAGAGTCTCACTGTGTTGTCTAGGCCTTGAATTTGTGATTCTCTTGCCTTCCTCTCCAGGAGCTGGTCTTACTGTTGTACACTGCTGTGCCAACCTTCTTTACCTTTTTTTTTTTTTTCTTGAGACAAGGTCTCACAATGAAGTCCAGATTGGCTTTGAACTTGTTATATAACCTAGGCTGGCCTTGAACTCTTGCTCCTCCTGCCTCAGTTTTCCAGTAGCTGGATTACCGTATGGGATAGGGTTAGGGTTCCTTGTCATGCTATTTATTATTATTAAGTTGTGTTCTTTATATATTCTAGATGCAAGTCCCTTATAAAATGCATGATTTGCAAAATTTCCTTCCCATTATAATTGTGGACTGACTCTCTCTTTCTCTCTCTTTTTAGTTTTTTGAGTCAGGGTCTTGCTATGTAGCCCAGGATGGTATTGAACTCACAATGTAGTCCAGGTTGACCTTGAACTCAAGGCAATCCTCCTGCCTCAGCCTTCTGAGTGCTGGGACTACAGGCATGTGCCACCATGCCCAGCAAGGAATGATTTTGTGTGTGAGGCTGGGGATCAAAATGAAGGCTTGATGTATGCTAGGCAAGCACTCTACCACTGAGTTATACCCTCAGCCCTTTTCTTTTTTTAATTGACATAATAATTATACATATTTATGAGGTATAATGTGGCACATAATAATACATGGACATACACTAAATGATCAAATCAGCATAATTAATATATCTATCACAAAACGCACTGGGTTATTTCTTTGCAGTGATACAGTTTGTGATCCCCTCTTCTAGTTATTTTCAAGTATCCATTATGTTATTATTAACTATGGTTACCTTACTGTGTATCAGACCATCAGAATTCATTCCTTCTACCTAAATGTATCTTTATACTTGTAAACTAATCTGTCTCCTCCTCCTCTGTCTCCTGCCTTCCTTAGTCTTGGTAACCATTATTCCAATCTCTATTTTTATGAGAACAGCTTTTTTAGATCCCACATATGAGCAAGATCATGTGGTACTTGTCATTCTGTGACTAGTTTATTTCCCTAAACATAAAGTCCTTCGGTTCTATCCATGTTGTGGAAAATGACAAGATTTCATCTTTTTTTTTGCCTTTTCAAGACAGGGTCTCGCTGTGCAGTTCAGGCTGGCCTTGAACTCACTTTGTAGCCCAGGCTGGCCTCAACTTGCAGCAGTCTTCTTGCCTCAGCCTCTCGGATGCTGGGATTACAGGTGTGTGCCACCACGCCTGGCTGATTTCATTGTTTTTATGACTGTTCCGTATTCCATTGTACATACACATATTCCCACCACACTTTTTTATCCATTCACCAGTTGGTGGCCCCATTGACTGATCTCATATTGTAGCTATTGTGAGGAGCTCTGCAGTAGTCCTAAGAGTGCAATTAACTCTTGGCATACTGATTTAATTTCCTTTGGAAATTTTTTTCAGTGAGGCTGCTGGTTCACACAGTACATGGTTCTATTTTCTTTTTCTGTTTTTGATTTTTTGAGGAACGTCCATACTGTTTTCCACGATGGAAATGCAATGGCTGCGTTAGTTTACACTGCACCCAGATGGTGTGTAAGAGTTCCTTTGCTAGCTTTTGTCTTAACCGGAATGAGGTGACAGCTGCTTGTAGTTCTGGTTTGTTTTTTTAATCACTAGCGATATTGTACATTTTTCGTATGCCTGTTGCCATTTGTACGTCTTTTTTGTGTGTGTTCTAGAGCTCACACCCAGGATCTTGTGAACATGAAGCTACAACTCCAGCCCTTGTATATTTTTTTTGTTTTGTTTTCACAGTACTGGAAATTGAACCCTGAAGGGTTCTATTATATCCCCAGCTCTTTTTATTTTTTTAATTTGAGACAAGGTCTTGCTAAATTGCCCAAGTGGGACTCAAACTTGTGATCCCTCTTCCTCAGCTTCCCTCAATGCTGAGATTAGGGCACAAATCATCATGCCTGGCTTGTATATCTTCTTTTGAGGAATATCTGCTGAAGTCTTCTGCCTATTTTATTATTATTATTATTTCTGAGATGGAGAGTATGACTCAGTGGTAGAACCCAAGGCCAGCATACATAAGGCCTTGGGTTCTACCCCGGCACTGCAAACAAAACAATAAAATCAACAAAAGAAAGATAAGTTTTTGCTATGGTGTCCATGTGGCCCTGAACTCTTGGGCTCACGTGATTTTCCTGCCTCAGCCTCCTGAGTTGCTGAGACTACCATACATTACACTTGGCTTTCTCTCCATTTTTAAATAAGATATTTTGTTTTTTCACACTGAGTTTCTTATATATTCTGGATATTAACACCTTGTCAGAGGTGTCTAATTGTCAGTTCTTTTTAACTTTTTCAGTGCGCTACAGATCAAACCCAAGTTCTTGCATCTGCTAGGCAAGAGCTTTATCACTGAGCTACACCCAGACCATTACTAAATCTCTAAACTGCCTGGGACACAGCCAAGCACTCTGAAATACTTTCTTCGCTTGGCTTCCAAGATACCTCACTGTCCTGGTTTCTCCCCAGTCTCCACAGTGTCCTCCTTATCTGCTCAGCCTCTGGACTGTGAAATGTGCCAGGACTCGGCTCCTGGTCCTCTGCCCCTCTGTCACCTGGACTCCCTGGCCATCTCCTCCCTCTTCAGCTTTAGACACTAAGCCGAGGGCTGCCAAGTCCCCAATTTACATATGCCAGAGCCTCCTCCCAGACTCCAGGTTTCTCTAATTCTTGACTAAACCTCCCCTGACAAATAAGTGGCAATCTTCCAGTTCCTGGGTTGAAGGCTGAATGTGTTTCTCTCCCTCTCTCTCTTTCTCTGTCCCTGTCCCTGCCCTTGTCCCTCTCTGTCCCTGTCCCTGTCTCTGTCTCTCTGTCTCTGTCTGTCTCTCTGTCTATCTCTATCCCTGTCTCTGTCTCTCAAACCCAGGGCCTTGTGCATCTCGTACACCCCAGGCAAACACTTTCCCTCCGAGTTCCACCTTCAGCCCCCTTCTCTCCCTTTACACTATACGTTCCTATTTGTCAGCAAGTTCGGTTGGCTTCACCTTCAGAATACAGATAGAATCTAACCACCTCGCTTCCTACCCCCAAGCCCCAGCTCACAGCCACCTCCATGGTCAAGGCCATCATCCCTCCCCTGAGGACTTTCTGAATCTCCCTGCTCCTGTGCTTGTCTCCTGCAATCTGTTTTCAACCCAGAAAGTCAGGCTGATGTTTTATAACACAAGACAGAACATGCCGCTTTAATGACTCTGTGCCACTTGGAATAAGAAACAAAGCCCTTTTAGTCACTGCAATGCTGGGATCTCCTCATACTCTCCCTTCTCTCATCCTCGTCTCCCTACTTTTCAGATATGCTAGACACACTTCACCCCAGGGCCTTTGCACCTGCTCCTTGTCTGCCTGATATGCTTTCCCTTGAGACCCATATAGCTCTCCACCTGCAGGATCTTTTTCTTTCTTTGTCCTGTCCTCTGTGAGGCCTCTGACAACTCAATTAAGATGGCAACCTTCCTTCTCACAGCAGCTGGCCTCTTCTCTGCTTTATTCTTTCCACTGCCCCTTCCATTGTCCACCATGCTGTGCACATACCTGTTTGTATTTATTCATTCATGTATTTGTGGCTGGGGTTTGAACTCAGGGACTGTGCACTGAAATACTGAGATATATTCCCTAATCCTCCTCTTCTTCTTTGTCCTCCTCCTTCTCTTTTTTCTTCTTCATTTTAAATTTTCAGACAGGGCCTTAGCGAGTTGCCCAGGCTGGGCTTGAACTTGTGATCTTCCTACCTGAACTCCCCTGGCATGACAGGCATGAGCCATATGTGGCCCATATCTATTTATTACCTCTTTCCTCATTGGAATGGAAGCTCCAGGAGGGTAGGGATTTTATCTGTTTTTATGTTCTCTGTAATCCAGTGGCTGGAAAGATATTGGTGCTCAATATTCACAGAACTGGGGCTGGGGATATAGCTCAGCAGTAAAACATTTGCCTGGCAAGCCTGAGGTCCTGGGTTTGATTTCTAGCACCACCAAAAACAAAAACAAAATATGCATTCACAGAGTGAACGAAGGGATGGTGGGTAAGAGAGGAAGAAGCCCTTTTAAAAAGCCCACCTGGATTGATGACCCATGCCTGTAATCCCAGTATTTGGGAAGCTGAGGTAGGAGGATCTCTGAGTTTGAGAGCAGCCTGGACTATGTAGTGAGTTCAAGTCTGGTTTAACTACATCGCAAGACCTTGTTTTGGAAAACAAATGAGGAAAAAAACCCAAACCGAACCAAACCAAACCACAACAAAAACACTGGATCCCTTAGGAAGGGCAGTGTGTGGCTTTAGCCAGATCCCTGGAGTGGAGCTTTGAGGTGAGCCCTCCCAGGGTCACTGAAAGTTGGCTCTTGTTTCCTAACCAAGCCCAAAGCTCCAGTTCTTCTCCTACCTGCACCTTTTAGGAGTGATGTGACGTCGGTTCAAGGGGTAAGCAGGATCTGTGCAGGGAGCCAGTGCTGGGCTCCTATGCTCCCCAGAACGGTGCTCACTTGCTGATTTGGGGGGAGTCCCCAGTGTTCTGGTGTGGTGGTGTTTTGTTCTGATGTAGAAGAGGCAGACAAGGAAGGGAAAGAGGGAGGTCAGAGGAAGACAGGACCTGAGGGAGCACCAGGAGGGTGAAAGGCCAGACTTTGCAGGCCAGGGACAGAGTTGCCCCCTGGGATGTGAGCAGTGGGGGTCTCACTCCCCTCTCTGTGGACTGAGCTCCTCAGTCCATCCTACCCGTGTGGAAAGTGGATGGAGAAGAGGGATGAAGAAACAGCCTCACGACTGTGATTTGTAGTCATCTCATCTTCTCTGCTGCAGTGGAAGCTCCTCCCCAGGAAAGGCAGGCTGCTCTGCTTTCTGTCTCCTCTCGGCCCTGCGCTGACTACTGAAAACCAGAGTGGGTGCGTGTCAGGGGACCCCTGCCCTAGCTGATCCAGGGCCTCCTTTTTATATTTATTTGTTTAATTTTGGTTTTCTGAGACAAAGTCTCACTATGTAGGGTCAGGCTGGCCTTAAACTTACTGTATGGCCCAGGCTGGCCTCGAACCTTCAGCCATCCTCCTGCCCCAGCATTCTGAGTGCTGGGATTACAGCATGAGCCTCTACGCCCAGTTTTCTACACCCACTCTTACAACAAATACCTTACAATGCCTCTTTCCTGTAATACCATGCAATTCATAGATAATATCCCATTTATATGCGCCTCATTAAAAAAAGCAATGCCCTCACTGAAACGGAAACTAGGGAAAGTAATCATAAGTAGTGTTTTTAAAGCCTGTAAATACTCGGGCAGGCTTCTGCAGAATAATCTGCGTCAAATTCCTGAGGGTCACCAGGGGCTCTCGCTAAGCTGCCAGGTCTGGGGAGGTGCCCGGAGTTTCCACTGGGCTGGCAGGCGTGGCCTGGGACACCCGGGCTGCAGATGTGGGCAGCGCCCAGAGCCGGCTCGGCTCCGAGTGAAGGGCAGCCCCATGCCGGGCCCGCCCTGCCACCCAGCCCGTTCCCGGCCTCCGCACGGCGGGCCGCCCGCTGCCTAGACAGCAGTTCCCACGCAAGGAGCCCGCGCCCCGCGGCTGCAGCCTGGGGTGAGCCCCGCCCCGATGACGCCCGAGGACGGGGCTTCCGCAACTCGGGACCTGCCCGCCCCATCCTCTTCCCGGCTCCAGCGAGGGTCAGTAAATCCCTGGTGAATGCATTCATCTAACTCCCTTCCGTCCTCCCCCTTCCTCCTCCTCTTCTCCCCTTCCCTGCTAATTCCCTCGGCCCTCAGTCCGGGCTGGGTCCCTGCAGCGGGGAACCAGAGAAGACCCTGCGCTTCCTTCCTTGCTCCGGGTGGTTGAGGGGCAGAGGTTCTGAGATCGTCCTGATCCCGTCTTGGGCTTGGCTGGAAGGCAGAACACCAACAGCCCTCCTCTGCCATGAGGACTGCACTCTGCAGTTTACGAAGTGCTTTTCTTGCCACCCTCCCGTTTCATCCTCACAGACTTGGTGTGGTTGCTGTTTGACAGATGACAAAACAGACCCACAGAGACTGAGTCACCAGTGCAAGGTGCCAGAGCTAGAAGGGCATCTCAGGACCTGAAGCCGGCGTGCTGGACATACTAGGAGACGCTTCCGTGTCCCTTGGGCTCTGTTATCCCGCTAGTGCTTGCAAACAGGGCCCCAAATGTCCGCCAGGATCCTGAGCTTTGCATACCAGTGCTGCACAGCTAAATTTCTCATTATACCGATGGGGAAACGGAGGCCCAGAAAGGGGAAGGGTTTTGCCCAAGCTCACAAGTCCAGTAAAGTTTAGGCCTCCACTCCTTTGGCTGTCAGATGAAGTTTGTGGGGTTCGCATGGCTCCCTCCCCTGCCTGAGACCTCAGGCTGATATTTGGGTATTGTGAGGAGGGAGAGTTTAGGGCAAGAGTCCTCCAAATTAAAGAGGCAGCCTGAGCAGGAGAGGGAAGATTTAGTGCCTCAGAAAAATATATGCAAAGTGACAAAGATGTCTCTAAAGCAAGAAGGAGATTGCAGAGGGTTTGAATTGATTTCATTTTTCATTGTTTGGCTTCCCAAGTGGAGGCTCAAACCCTGACCACAGGGACAGGAGGCCTGGAGCCAGCCTTACGGAGGGCTGTTCGGGTTCAGGCGCCAGGGCTCCCTGTGTCAGGCTCACATGGAAGTCGGAGTGTGTTTCGTTAGGACCCATCAGGTCCTAGCCCAGAGCAGAGCCACATTCTGTGTGGGCCCAGGTGAAGCTCTTTGTCACTGGGCCCAGGCTCAGTTTATGACCAAGTCAAGGTTACAAGATCATGGAACAGGGAGGAGCAGCCCTTTGTCCCTCCCAGAATGGGCGGAGCCCAGGATTCCTCTTGTAGGAGGCTGTCAGCAGCTGTCTTGGAGCTCTCAGTCGTGGGCTCCTGGACCAGAGCAAAGGCTGTGGGTGAGATGACGTCCCTAGACCTGGGGCCACCATCAGAGAGGCGTGGCAGCAGGCGACCTCCCATCTCCATGCGTGCTGCTTCAAACACCTTGCCCACTGGCACTCTCAGGACCACTGTCTTGTTCAAGGCTCTGGTGCTTAGAGGCCAGAGGTGCTCGGCCCTGCAGCTGGACTGGGCTCAGGTTGTCTCCTGGTCCTCAGTGCTCTGTCCAGGGATGGCGCAGGGCCTGGAAGGGCATGGAGTCCTGCTGGCCCCCAGCTCAGGTGTCCTCTAGGGCTTCCTGTCCTGTCCTTGTGCCTGTGGTTATGAAGGTGACTGACCTGGACTGTGCCTTTGGCTGTGTGACTGTGATAGTTGAGGTTTCAGGTCTCTTCTCAGAGACGGGAGGGCCCAGTCAAGGAAGTGTATCTGCCAGGTACTCAGGAGCACAAGGGCTGTTTGGGGGCTGGTCTATCTGGGCTGCATCACAGTACCATTCAGGACCCTGGAAACCTGATGTGACCTGAGTGACACTTCCCACTCTATGCAGGTGACAGGCCTCATGTTGCACTGAGGAGATGGGGCCCACATGTGGCACCCCCTCACCTGGCCACCCCCTCACCCATGTTCTCTCCTGTGCTTCTCTTCCCTGAGCTGTTCCTGAGGATGGGCCCCTCCTTTATCAAAGGACAGCTGCAGTGGCTTTCTGTCAGCTGAGATAAAATGCCAGTTCTTCCCCGGCTGACTTGACTCCCGTCTCCTCCTCCCTCCTGGCTGCTAACACTCTGGCTGCAGCAACCATGCTTCTGTTCTGCAGACACAGCAGGCCTGTGCCCACTCAGGGACTTCCAAGGCCACCCCCACCCCCAGTTCTCCACCTGTCTGCTTCCTCATCCTCCCAGACCCAGCTCAGAGTCCTTCCCTCACCTTCCCTCTAGAGGGGCTCCCCCAGTTCTCTCCAGCTCATCACCCCTGTTACTGCCTGCTCAGCACCAATCCCCATCTGCACAGTCACATTCATAACTTATATGTTATCATTTTTTTTTAAATGGGATCTCAAATTCCTGGGCTCAGGTAATGCGCCTGCCTCAGCCTTCCAAGTTTTGAGAGTATAGGTATAAGCTATCATACCAGGCCACTGACTGTTATTTTACTGTCTTCTCTCCCAGTTGTAAGTTCCCAGAGGTGGGCACCTCATTTCCTTTGTCCCTGGAACTTGGATGGTGCCTGTTATGGTTGAAATATAAAATGTCCCTCGGAGGCTGATGTGTTAAGGGCTTGTTCCCAAGGCCACAGTGTTCACATGCAGGGCCAAGAGAAGCACCTGGACCATGAGGGCTTCTCATCAGTGAATCAGTCCATCCATTAGCTCACACATACCTGAATGGGGAGGTAAGGACCTTGTTAGAGGACTTAAGTCACTGGAGCATACTTTGGAAGGTGTAGCCTGTCCCCAGGCCAGTCCACTCCCTCTAGCTCTCTTGCTCTCTCTTTTTTTTGAAACAGGTTCTCATTATACAGTTCAGGCTGGCCTTGAGCTCACTTTGTAGCCTAGGCTGGTCTCAAACCTGCACTGATCCTCCTGCCTCAGTCTCCCAAGTGCTGGGATTACAGGCGTGAGCCACCTTGCCTGGCTTGCTCTTTTTTAATTAAAAAAAATTTGTTTTTGAGACTGGGTCTTGCTTTGCAGTTCAGGCTATTGTCAAACTCATGGAGGTCCTCTTGCCTCATCCTCCCAAGTGCTGGAGTGTGGAATTATGGGTATACGCCACCATGTCTGGCTCACTCCTGCTTTTTTCTGCTTCCAGCTGCTATGAGGTGAGTAGCTTTTCTCTACCACAACCTTCTGGTGTGATGTTTCTGTCTTGGAGCCAGGTAACCATGAACTGTAACCTCAGAAATCATGAGCCAAACAATACCTCCCCCCCTTTTTTTTCAGGGGGCTCTTTTTGAGACAGGGTTTTGCTTTTCCATTCAGGCTGGACTTGAACTCACTTTGTAGCCCAGGCAGGCCTCGAGCTCATAGTGATCCTCCTGCCTCAGCATCCAAGTACTGGGGTTACAGGTGCCATTATGCCTGGCAACCTTTTCACCTTTTGAGTTGTGTATTTCAGGTACTTTTGTCCCAACAATGGAAAGAGCTGGGGATGTAATGCAGTGATAGACTACCCCAGGTTCAGTTCCTACTAAAAGAAAAAAGGAAGGAATGAAAGAGGAAAAGAAAGAGAAGAAAAAAGAAAAGGCAAGAATGTTAGGCCTGCTTTCTGCTTCCCACTGGGGTATAAAAGGAAAGGGGAAAAAAGAAAAGAAAAAAGAAGAGAAGAGAAGGAAGAGAAGAGGAGAGGAGAGGAGAGGAGAGGAGAGGAGAGGAGAAGAGAGGAGAGGAGAGGAGAGGAGAGAAGAGAAAGCATGAAGCTTTCCCTCAGCACTGGTCCCACAGAGTGAAAAGTGGACCAGGACCTGCAGGGGTCACTGTGTGGGAGCAGCAGAAGTTGTCAGAGGATCCCACAAAGCTTTGGGTTTGCTAAACTGAGATGTCCCACTGGCCCAGCCCTGCTTGTCCTCATTCTGTCCTAAGCTCCCCCTGCAGCCACTCCCTCTGCTCTTTGGGAGGGGCCTCCGTGTGAGTCCTTCTAGATTTAAGGCCCCTCACTGCTCCTGAGGCTAAGGGGACCGCAGACATGCAGCCCTCGCTATGGCCTGGGCCCGTCCAGAGGGACACTCAAGCCCTGCGCTCTGAGTCTGGCGGAGATGAGGAGGGTTAATAATTCACCAAGAATTCAAAGCTTGCTGGAAGCTGAGGCAGGAGGATCATGAGTTCAAGACCAGCCTGAGCTATGTAGCAAGTTTAAGGCCATTCTGAACCGCATAGTAAGCCCAGCAGCACCAAACCGAGCCAATCTGCTTAGCGAAGCAGCCTTTGGTAGCAGTGGTAGTGTACCTGATAGTGACAGCAGTCATCCAGGGTCTAATAATGGCGGAGTCTGTCTGATGCTATCACTTCCTTGGTTCCTGCTCCTTACCTGAGACTGGATCTCCAGGCTTTACATCACTTCTGGGAGCTCCACAGTATCTGCCATTTCCTCATAGGTCAGCTAGGGTCAGGTTCTGTTAGTTATACCCAAGAATGGCTATTGTCATTGTCACCTCAAGATCAAACTAATCCCAGCTGGGCATGGTGGTGCACACCTGTGATCCTAGCACTGGGAAGGCTGAGGCAGGAAAATCACCAGGAGCTCAAGGGCTGGCTGGACTACATAGTGAGATCTTGTCTCAAAAAAAAAGAAAGAAAGAAAGAAAGAAAGAAAGAAAGAAAGAAAGAAAGAAAGAAAGAAAAGAAAAGATCAAACTAATCCCATTCGTCCTCATCAGATGCCATAACCATCCATGTGACCATCTTTGTCACCTGCAGCATCAACAGCTTTCACCATTTTCATGCTCTCAAATTCTATCTGCAGGAAACAATGACCTCTGTTAATGTTTTTGGCAGGAAGTTATTTAATACAGGGCAAGAGAAACACATTTGTCAGAGTTGGAATGAGGCGGGCCTTCAGGAATGACTCCCGGAACTACACAGAACTTAGCCATCTAGAGAGCCACAACCGAGCTGGGCATGGAGGTGCACAGCTGTAGTCCCATCAGTTTGGGAGGCTGAGGCAGGAGAATCACAAGTTTGAGCCTGAGTAACTTAGAGAGACCTTGTCTCAAAATAAAAAATAGGAAAGGACTGGGGGTGTAACTCAGTGTGGCAGCCCTGGGTTCAATTCCCAGTACTGCAGAGAGAGAGAGAGACAGAGTGAGACAGAGAGAGAGAGACAGAGAGAGAAACAGAGAGAGACAGAGAGAGAGAGAGAAACAGAGAGAGAGAGAGAGACAGAGACAGACAGAGAGAGACAGAGACAGAGAGAGAAACAGAGACAGAGAGAGAGACAGACAGAGAGAGACAGAGAGAGACAGAGACAGAGAGAGAGAAACAGAGAGAGAGAGAGAGCAACACAAAAGCCATGGATTCAGGGTCCCTCCTACCTCCACCCCAAGCTTCCATGCAGGGCCAGGAAGCTGGGTGTGCGAACCTGTCCTGCCTGCACTGCATTCCTTATTTCCATCGCTGCTGGGCACCCGCAAAGCCAGATGCTGATGGACCCCAGCTGGCTGCTGCAGAAAAACCTCCTGTTATTGTAAACTTGCTGGCTGACAGAAACAGTAAAAGGGGGTGGAAAGCACTGTAAGATAAAATGACAGCAGCAGCCACCACCAGCATTATGCAGTGCTTACAGGGGCAACTGGTGACAACTGTCTCTATTTTATGAACATGGAAACGGAAATACAGGACGGTCCCCCTTTTCAGTTGTCTGTATCTTGCTGGGATTCAGAGGCTGCAAGAGAGGGAGGTGGTGGTGTCAGCTGTGCCCCTCTCCAGGTAGGATGGCACAGTACCTGCCCTGCCACATCACTGCCACTGAATGTCACCTGTCCCTGGAGGCTATGAGCTACCACCCCACTAATCATCACCAGAACCACCATCAATCCTGCTGCCTCCTCCATCCACCTCTAACAGAGCGATCACCTTTTCTGTCACTCCACAGTGTCGTCTTCACTGTGTCACTATCACTGCTGTCACGATTGGCCCCATTAAGTCCTTCCCCAGCAGCGGGCCATGTCCACGTGGCAGCAAGGCCACTTTCTTGCCTCTGTGCTCCCAGGGTCATTGCTTAATGAGATGATTGCAGCCCCGGACTTGCTGGTTACCCTGCACTGGGAAATCCAACAAGACCGGGGAGGTTCACTTGCTAGAGGGCCCTGTGGCCATGAGCGTCCCAGGGAGCTACTTGGAGGCCGGTTCACTCACCCCATGCCTCACTGATGTCTGGCCTTTGTGCTGGGGAGAAAAAGAGATGGTGTGATGGCTAAGAGTGCTCCTAGGGTCAGTCAAGGCCACCAAATGACTCCACCTCTCCAGGCCTCAGTTTCGTCACCTGTGAGACTGGAATGCAAGGAGCTGCCTCGCAGTCATGGGAGCTTTGAGGAAGCATAAGTAAAGGCACTGGCACCGTGTCCAATGCCCACAAGGCTCTCAAAGCTACTCACTTCCATGTGGCCTTGAACTCACCATGTGGCTCAGGCTGGCCTCAAACTCATGGTGATCCTTTTGTCACAGCCTCTGGAGCTGGCATTTTAAATCGGTACTGGGATTCGAACTCACAACGGCATGCTTGCAAGGCAGGTGCTTATGCTGCTGAGCTAAATCCCCAGCCCCATGGAGCTGAAATTTTAACACGGGCAGTTTAGCTCCAGAATCTGAGCTCCTCACCTCAGAGCTCTTTGGAGCTGAGCATGGTAGTATGTGTCTATAATCTCAGCACTGTGGGAGGCTGATGCAGGAGGGTGGCAAGTTCAAACCTGGGCAGTTTAATAAGGCCCTGTTTCAAAAATAAAAAAGGGCTGGGGATGCAGTTCAGAGCTGGCAGCAAGTGCCTCCCCACGTTGTAAACCTCTCTTTCCCGCCTTGTCTAGGTTGGAGGAGTCTCTGCTCTTACCCTGTCTAGCTTCCTACCCCTTCCCATCAGGGAGTCTTTCCTGTTGTCTGCTTGAGTTTGGGCTGAGGCAGGGAGGGAGGGGCTCCCTCAACTGGGACACCTCATGAGAGGGGCCTCAGGAGATGTGTGGAAGGGCCAAGTCTGGGCTTCCAGGGTTCTGGGCGAAGCCTTCGGGCAGGCCAGGGCTCCCACTCTCCTGGGCCTCCAGGGCCCTCACCACGCCGCCTCCTGAGCTTCCCAGGCCGGGCCATGGCCTCCTCACACTGACGCTGCTTTTTGGTCCTTCCCCTCCTGCTTGGTGCCTCCCTCACTTTCAGCTCCATGGCACGTGAGACTACGTTCCAGCCCTCCTGCCCCCTTCTAAAGGGCTCCATCAGGAGCTGGCAGCAGACCATGGCCCAGCCTGGTGTCACAGCAATACACCGCCATAGCATGACTCCAGCCCACATCTGCTCTGCCCAGCTTGGCCGCCACCTTAGCCAGAGACCCAAACCACAAGAGCACTGGGAGGTGAGGCGGACCAGATGGGTTCTGAGACACACGTGCACACCCAGAAGTCCTCAAATGTGGGAGAGCACTTTTGCAGTGAGTCTAGGTAGGCCCGGCCTGGCCTCTGTTTGGGTCACCCCAGATGGGCACTTCAGCCCCTCAGCTCCCTGCAGGACATGGGGAGGCTCTGGGAGAGCTTCTGCTCTCACTGCTCGTGCGGTTTCCCTGTGAGCCCCTGCAGGAGCATTGCCACCCCCTCGTGTTTCAGAGAACCAAGGAGCTGGGGCCCAGCCCCTGAGATGGGCTCCCCGCTGGGAGGAGGCTCTGGCTTGGCACCCATGGGAAGTTCTCCGAGGGTCACTTATTGCCTCCTCCTCCATCCTCCGCATTTCTTCGGCTGCCATCTGAGGCCGGGAGTTACCTGGCATCTGAATCACCTAAGCTTTCAGAGTCTATCTTGCCTCTTCCAATCCCTTCTCCACAGGGGCCTCTAAGTGCAGCCAGCCACGCACCAGGAGAAGCCGGCAAGGCTTTCCGTGGGCTTGTGACCCCGGCGGTCCAGCTCGTCTCCCTGACTCCCGTCTATAACTGTCCCCCTGCCTCTACTTTCCCACCTGTTGTTTCCTCTGCCTTCAGGCTCTTTCCAACATTCACTCAGCAATTTCACAGCATTCACATTTCTCAGAGACAGGGTTATGTCTTTCCTGGGGTCAGCCACTGACTGCCCAGCACCTTGCCTCAATGTGGATCAACTCTGAAAGGCCATCCCAGCTTCTCCAGGAAACTACTTCTGATCTACACCAGTGCTAAGGTGAGGCGCATAATCCAAGGGCTGTGTCCTGTCATCTGTTGCCTGTATGCACTTTGTAACTCAATTTATCCATTTGCTGTATCCAAATTTACTGACCACTTCCTGTGTCCAGGCAGGTTTGAGGCTCTAACACAGCAGTGACCCATATAGGCAAGAATTCCTACTCTGAATGAGGTGACTGGTGATACCAATAAATATAGACTATGGTGTGAGGTAGGGATCAGTATCTCTGGACAGAGGCAAAGTGGGCAAAGGATGGGAAGGTGCTGTGTTGTGATGGTAACACCTGATCAGAGAGGCCTGTGTGAAATGGGAGAAAGCCACAGACATCTAGGCATGGAACCATTCCAAACAGAGAGAACTTCGGGTGCAAAGGTCAGAGGAAGAGATGTGACCATGAACCTGAGACCAAGGTAGGTAGAAGCATGAGGGTGGGTGTTAACACAATGCCCATCACCCAGGGCCCCAGGAGTTTGGATTTGGTTCCATGTAGGAGGCCGAAGGAGAGCTTCCAGGATGGCAGCAAGGAAGCTTGCTCTGGCTAGTGTGGAGAACCATCTGCAGGGGAGGCAGGGGCTCATTCTCAGGACAACAAATAATGCTGGGAGAGATGGCACTGGTGTGGGACAGAGGGGATATCGCGGTGAGAGATGGCTGCTCTCGGAACACAGAAGGCAGAGCCAGCGGAAGGGCCTTTGGGTGGGCTTAGACATAGAGGAAAGGGATTATGCAAGATTAAGGCCTGGGAATGGGACCCTGGTTTTTATGTGATTCCTTGATCTCTGTCTGCCTTCTAAGTGGAAAGACAGTCTGGTTTTGCTCACCATTGTCCAGTTTAGCCTATTATTCAGTACACCATGGCTATTTCATGAATGTTTGTTGAATGACTGAATGAAAGATGCCACCCATGTGGAAACTCCTATTTATCCAGTTCCATGCCCAGTGTCTTTTCCCTCCTGCCAGGGTTTTGGTGAGGACCCAAGAAGACAGAGATATACAAGGGTTGGTGAGTAACAAACAGTGCCTATAGGCTGGGTGGCTTTTGGTCATTGCCAAACAGTGGCTCACCATATTCTGCTTGGAGTCAGGCCAGATTGTGGCCTCTGTGCTGGAAGGTGGGCACGCTGCCAAGCCAGCCTAGCAGGGCCTCCCTGGGGAGTAACCCTCACTCTTTCTGGCCTCTGAAGCCCAGAGAAAGCCTGAGCTTGGAACCGCTATGCCCAAAGGATAGATGCAGGTGCCCTGGCTCACATTTCCCAGGGTCTGAGGCAGCCCCCAATGCCCCAGGAGACACAGAGATGTGGAGGGACTCAGCATCAAAGTGGGGGGGTCCTGCAGGCCTCACCCCAGGATGTGGAGGAGCTGCCACATCCCTCCCTCCCTAGCCATCCCCTCCAGAGTTTCAGGGTCTCATGCAGGGCAGTGGGGTGAGGGTTCTCCTGGGTAGGTTCTCTTGAGATTAAATTGGGCCCTTGGGTCTTGGGCCCTCATTTTCTCTCCTCTCCTGTAGATTTCTGTCTATTCACATGTGTGATTAATGATTCTGTCCGTCAGCTCTTGGGATGTAGGGACGGCGCCTGCCTCACTGGCAGGATGGCCCCTTACTGGGAGGCATGGCAGGAGGTGCCAAAGGAATGGGTGAAGCCATCGGGGGTGGAGGCGCTCTGTAAACGGCTAGGTAGGTTGGACAGCGCGAATGCAAAAGCTTGAGTCTCAGCAGCCTTGGGCTGGCAGGGTGTAGTCTGAGCAGCCTCCGCCCTCCCACCCCACCCCTAAATCCAGGATCAGGAGACCGGTAAGACTGAGAAATAACAATAATAAGGGCAGCAGTTTTACCCATACTGCTTCATTTAATCTGCACAACACCATCACGAGGTGAGAACTATCATTATTCCCGATGTAAAGCTTTGTAAGTAGAGGCTCGGAGGAGCTTCATTAATTCACCCCAAATAAACAGATGGTGGGGTGAGGACTCCAGCCCAGGTCTGTCTGAGGTCCTGGTTGTGAATCTGTTTGAAAGAGTTAGCACTGACTCCTGACTGTCCTGCCCCTTTCCTGTCCATTATTGTAGTGGTGTTAGGATCAGACCCAAGGGCTCCCACATCCTAGTGCTCTACCACTGAGCTACAACCCCAGCCTGCTCTCTTTGCCTTTAAACTCTTGAATCTTCTCAATCCCCATCTGTTTTGTTTTTTTGGCACTGGAATTGTGCCACTGAGCTATATCCCCAGCTGTTTTGTTGAGACAAGGTTCTCACTGTATAATTCAGGTTGGTCTTGAATTCACTATGTAGCTCAGACTGGCCTCAAACTCACAGGGATCCTCCTGCTTCAGCCTCCCAAGTGTTAGAATTACAAACATATCCTACGATGCCCAGCTCCAGCCCATCTTGTCTCCTCTAGCTTCCTGCTCAGCAGCTTTGAACAGGCACCTGTCAGACTCTGAGTCAGCCTACCTGTGAAATGGACACACTAATCCCTCCCCATTGGGAAATGTTCTGTGTAAATAGTTAAGGGCTGGACAAAGCGAGGCCAAGGGAGTGGAAGTGGCTACAGAGACCACCCAGGATGACCTCCAGGTGGTGGGGAACCCCCTGCCTCCCTGCCCCGGGCTCTGCTCCAACACTGTGGGTGAGTGTGGACCTACCCCCCACCTCCCAACCCCTCTGAGAGTGCAGCAAAACCCCTGCTGCTTCAAATTTTAAGGCTTCCAGATTAAATTAAAAATAAATAAGTAAAAAGAATTGTGCAAAACATGGTACATTTTAAATGTTTACATTTAACAAATGAATGCTTTTAACACTTACAAAATGCAATGCAATATAATTGTGCTATTCACAAGATAATTACAGGATTTATAGAAAATATTAATCCATGGAGCACCGCGGGAGGTGTGGTCGGTAATGAGACACAGATTTAGAGCTGCCTGATGTGCTGCTCTGTGCTGCTCTTCAGCTGAGTGTGTTTGTCACCACACGTCGCATCCTCCTGTGGGCCTCGGCGGGCCTGAGAGTTTCCTCCCTCTGGTCTCCTTCCTACTTCCTCTCCCGTCTACCTCGCCACGCGGCCCCTTCCCGGCTTCTTCTCTTCTTTTGCCAGGTCCTCTGCCCTGACTATCAGCTCTGTGAGAAGCCCCTTCCTCAGAGACCTCCTGGCTTCTGCATCCTGCCTTCAGGTCCCTGCTCACAGGTTCTCCCCAGGGCCATGCCCCGCACCACCGTGGGTTTTTTTTTTTTGGTACTGGGGCTCAAACTCATGACCTCACACTTGCTAGGCAGATGCTTATGCTGCTGAGCTAAATCCTCACCCCCGTACCACCCTGTTTTAAACTGCAGATGGGTTTAAAATGCTGATGGGTGTGGTGGCACATGCTTGTAATCCCAGCACTCTTGGGAGGCTGATGCAGGGGGATTGTTGTGTTGCAAATTCGAGACCAGCCTGGGTTATATAATGAGTTCAAGGCCAGCCTGAACTACATGGTGAGATCATCTCAAAAAACCCAACCAAACAAAAAATTGCAGATCTGCTCTGTTTCCCATCTTTAAGAACTTTTCAGGAAGTCATATCACACACACACACACACACACACACACACACTCAAGCACACATACACACAATTGGTTTATATGCTGCAATCCTACCGCTTCTGACCCGGGAGCATTCTAGGTGCTTACTAAACACTCACTGGAGGAAAGCATTGAGTACTAACTAATAAGTACCCCATTCTTTACCTGGCACTGGAGTTGTAGGTGCTCAGCAGTCCTTGCCGAGCTGCCCCGAGGCAGCCTAGAAGCTTTTCATTTCATAGGGGTCTGAATAATGGGGCCCAAGAGTCTCTGATGCTACCTTCTCAGAGGCGGTAATCAACTGGGCACCTCGGTTTCGCTACTGGCCCCTGGTGGCCAAAATGAGAAGCGCATCGGGCATGGGGCAAACAATTAGGGAACCTAAAGGTTCTGCGTGCCAGCCCTGTGTGTCCCGTGCTTTATGTCTCTCATTGTAGCGTGTGGATGAGGAAGGAGTCCGGGGCTCGACAGTCGTGGGAAGCAGTGACGGTCCTGGTTCATCTGACCTGTTCTCCGCAGACTTCTCTTGACTTCTGCTCCTCTCTGAGCTGGAGTCGAAGCCTCCCCTCCCGAGCCTTGCTCAGGCTGTCTGGCCACCTCTCGTGGCGTGGCTTTTGCCGTGAGCCTCAGCCCTGCTGTGTTGTCCCCAGTGCCCTGGGCCAGGCCAGGTGCCTCTTTTAGGTTCTCCCAGGCTCCTGTGCTTCTTGCATGACACTGAGGGTGCACAGGTGTGTGGAGTTTAGGGGTGGGTGGTGGGTGGGAACAGTAACTGCCCTTCACTAATCTCTACCCCTCACAAGACTGTGCACCAAGCATCTTGTTTCATTTTTTGATTAACTCATTCACAAACATTTACTGAACCCTTATTCTTTCACCTTAACACCCTTCCCCCGCCCCGACATCCCCCAGTTCTGGGATTGAACCTAAGACTTTCACACTAAGCTACATCCTCAATCCACTTATTATTTTATTTTATTTTATTTTATTTTATTTTATTTTATTTTATTTTTAGCACCAGGAATCAAACCCAGGACCTTGCATTTGCCAGGCAGGCACTGTGTTGCTGAGCTATATCCCCGGCCTTATTTTTGGTTTTTTGAGACAGGATCTTGATGTGTAGTCCAGGCTGACCTTGAAATTACTATGTACTCTAGGATGACCTCAAACTCAAAGCCATCCTCCTGACTCAGCCTCCTGAGTGCTGGGATTATGGGCTTGTACTACCTTGATCAGCTCTAAGATCTGTCTTGAGCTCTGGGGACACAGTAGTGGAAAAAATAGACAAAATCCTAGATGCAGGGCTTGGTAAAATTCCTTCAGCTCGCTCTGCTTCTTTTTATCCATCTGTAAGATGGTATTAAATATTACTGGCCTTTGAAGACTATCCCAAGAAATAATAGTGCTAATGGCCTGTAAAGATCTGCACCAGGGCCTGCCGTAGGGTCAGTCCTCCAGACAGGGAAAAAAGGCTGGAATGGAGGGCAGAGGTAGAGCGCTTGCTTAGCTGTTTGCTCCCAGCAGGGAGACAGGAGAGGGGAACGGGGATGAGCAGAGCTCTGGGCTGCACAGCTGGAGAAGGGTTAGTTTAGTGGTCTCTGCCCTTGGACCACTCCGCCTGAGCAAGCAGTTTCAGAAATGACCACGAGGTGGCGCTTGGATTCCAGTTATGCGAGGCCCGGAGACTCATCTAGTAATTCAGGAAGTGGAGGCAGCTCCTCAGGCTACCGATGGGTTGGGCTGGAGACAAGAATCTGCTTCAAATTCAGCCAGATCTGCTTCACTTCCAGACTCTCCCTCTCCCTTCAATTTGTCTCTTAGGGTTCTCCTGGCCACAATGAAGGACCCAGCCCCCCATACTTTCCCCACAGCTCCTCAGTGTTGAAATCCAAATCTGCTGATCAGGCCTCTGTGTTCCTGTCTGCTCAAGGCACTTTCCTCCTCCCCCTTTCAGTCAGGAGCCAGGCCAGGGAACTTAACTGACCATTTCCCGTGGGCCCTATAGGGTGGGGAGCCAAAGGAAATGACTGGGTTCCTGCTCTTAGCACCCTGGGGATGTAGGAGAGGTAGGACTAGAAGCTGAAAGAGGGAAATGGAAAAGAGCGAGTTACTTAAGACTTCCTTCCCTCTGGACGCTCAGTGCACAGAAACGTTACCCTCGCTTCACTGAGGCAGAAGGCTCAGAAGTGTTTCGCCAGGCAACATGACTTGCTTTTCCTGTGTGCTGGGCCCCAGCGTCCGGAGTGAACGTAGTCGTGACAGGGACAGAGCTCTGGAGTTCTGGAAGACCAGAGCTGGTCCTTGCCCTCAGGAGTTGGCAGTCTGGATGGCCAGGCTGGGTCTGGGCACTATAGGGACCCAGAGGATGCAAAATTGCAGGTCCCACTGAACAGGCCGAGGGGCAGGAAGGTGGAACAGGTTATGTGGATTCCTGAGGGAATCAAGGATAATTTTCAGAAAGATCAAATTGTGATCCTCGCACAAATAAAAAAATGAACATGTGGCTAAGATTTTCTTGAACTCATTAATCAAGAATGAATCAGCAAGAGATCAAAACAATTTTCTTTCTTTTTTTCTTTTGAGACAGGGTTTCCTTGTACAGTTCTAGCTGTTCTTGAACTCACTATGTAGGCCAGGCTGGCCTTGAGCTCATGATGGTCTTTCTCCCTCTGTCTCCTGAGTGCTGGGGTTATGGGTGTGTACCACCATGCCCAGCTCAAAACAATTTCAAATGAGACTCTGACCTTACAGGTATTTGTATTCTCTCTCTCTTTTTCTGTGTGTGTGTCTTTTTGAGACAGGGTTTCACTATGCAGTGAAGGCTGGCCTTAAACTCATTTTGTAGCTGAGGCTGGCCTCGAACTCACAGTGATCCTCCTGCCTCAGCCTCCCAAGTGCTGGGATTACAGGCATATGCCACTACGTCTGGTTTGCATCCTTTACTGGACAACATTCCTTCGCATAGTTATATAAAGGAGTCATTTGCATCATGATCTGTTTTCTATAAGTTGCCTCTCTAATCTTACAAAGTCATAAAGTTAATTGAAGACAATCAAAATTACACACTCCCACTATAGCATCAGCTCATCCCTGAAGGTCACTTAGTGGGTACCCAGCCATTCTCAGAACAGACACCCAGGAACCTCTTGTGCCTCTTCCAACAGTTCCATACATTTGCTTGACTGATTCTAAGGAAGATCTGGGTGCATCAGGCAGCAGTCCATCCTTCCTTCTTCCCCTCCCCTGGCCTTCCTCTCCTCCCCTCCCTTCCCCTCCCTCCTCTCCGCTTCTTTTTCAGCCCTTTAGCGCTGGGACTCAGACTCGGGCACTCTACCACTGAGCTACTTTCCCAGCCCCCTTCCCTTTTTAAAACAGAATCTCACTAAGTTACCCAGGCAGGAAACTTGTGACCCTCCTGCCTCAGCCTCCTTCGGACTTATAGGCTTGCACCACAGCACCTAGCCTGCAGCAGTTGTTTCTGAGGGGCCATGTCATCTGACTGAAGTCTGGTCTCTTCTATTTCTCCCTTGACTCATTCAGACAAGTGTCAAACTCAGGCCTGAGCTGGCTAGAGTCAGTGTTTGCCAGTAGGTGGCGCTGTGGCAAATGCCTGGCTGCACCATAGGACCTTCGGGGAGCAGAGATGTCTTTGGACCCTTTCTCGCCCCTTACCGACCTCCGGGAGTCAGATTTCATGATGGAGAGGCTGTCACAGGCTTCTAGGGTGAGTGCATATCAGCCTTGCAGCCAGTCAGTCACAAAGCCAGTCACAGAAGTGTCCAGGCCCTCGAGTTGCACTCCTGGGCTGGCCTTGCTGCTCCCAGAGCGGGGCGAGGTCTCCCTCTCACCTTACTGAGGCTGAGTGTTGCCTGCTGTGTCAGCAGCCCCATCCCTGCTGCTTCTCCGGGTGGCTGCTCACTGGCCTTGGAAATTTCCCCCATCTGAGGCTGGATGAGGGGATTCACTTCTACAGCCTTCTCTCCAGCTCTTATGGTCCCCACCTCACAGGGGACAAGATGTGCCCTGAGAAACTGCTGGAACCTCTGGTTTGGTGAAGGTGAGGCCCCTCCATGGTGTAGATGAGATTTTTCTAGTTTTGCCCTTTTCCAGGAGAAACCAACCAGGATGTCTTTTCAGCAGGGACCCTTGGGAATCCTTGGACCTGCCTCAGGAGAAGAAAGGTGGTCTTCTCAGTAGATGAGCACTAAGACACCCCAGCATTGGACTATCAGGGATTGTGGACTTAGTTTGTCTATCAAATGGTGAAGCTGGACACACTGGAGGACAAGGAATTTAGGGGCTGCTTCCAGAGGCCTGGGTTCTTTCCCTCAGTTTCCCAATGGGCCGCTGGGGGAAACTGCATGGCTGCTTTGGTGTCTGGAGTCCCGCTGAGGCAAGTCTGGACCACACAACTTCATCTTGTCCCCCCCTTTGTGACTACTTTTGGAGCTAGTCCAAGGCCTGCGCGTTCCCATCCTCGGATGTATTAGTGATTTATTGCTAAGGTACAAACCTACCCCAAAACTTTACAGCCCAAAACAGCATCCAGTTATTCCCTCACCCAGCTCCTGCGGAGCAAGCATCCAGGAGAGCCTAGCTGGGTGTTTCTGAATCCAGTTCTCTCATGAAACTGTGGTCAAGATATTATTTAGGACTGCTGTTGCCTGAACCCTTGATTAGAGCTAGACAATCTGCTCCCAGGTGGCTCATTCCTGCACTTGGCAAGTTGGTGCTGACAAGTGGCCTCAGTGTGCCCAGCTCTTAGCTTTTAGGGACATTTTAGAATATGAACATTATGTGCTGTGTTCCCCTTGTCTCCTACAACTCTCTAAGTGATTTTAGGCAACTCTTCATCCCATTGAGAACTCTGTCTGCAGAGGGCTGAGGATGACTTCTACTGTGGACCCCAACTTCCCAGTAGCTCCTTCCTCCTTTGCCCCTAAACTTTACTTCCTGTGTCTCAGCAGCAAGTTCCACCTGCAGCAAAAGAGTGTCTTCCAACAACGGCTTCGTGGGCACCACACCTCATGATTTCAGATAGCCCCATCTGAGACCCTAGGGCCAACTTCGGACCCACTGACTCTGTCCCCTTCCTATTCTGCAGTGAAAGGAGAAGGCCAGTGGCAAAATCCACCATTGTTAAAAGTGAAATTTAATTTAAATCAGGCATGGTGGTACATGCTTGTAATCCCAGTATTCAGGAGGTTGAGGCAGGAGGATTTCTGGGAGTTCAAGGCTAGCCTGCATTACGTGGCAAGACCTTGCCAAATTAAAAAAAAAAGAAGAAGAAATAAAGAAAGAAAGTAGAATTTAGCGGAATGGTGCCAGGGTGTGTCACAGGATAGAGAGAATTTGAAGAGCCAAGACCCAGGAAGGGCAGGGACCGAGGAGTCCTGTAGACCTTGACAGCTGGGGTTTGTGTGCTCTTGCTGTGGAGCACAGCAGGATGTGGCACAAAAGACTCTTAGCTTGGCTCCAGTGCCTTGCAGAGAGACTCTGATTGGTCCAGCTGAGTCAGGTGCCCATCTCCAGTCCATCAGCAATGGCCAGGAGGGGGTGGAGCCACAACCTGGTGGTGTATATGCGACCAGGTCCCAGGGCAGCAATGCTGAGATAGATATTTAGGGAGCAAGCAGTTTGTTCTGTGAAGTCATAGAGAATCTGAGATATCAGGGCGCTCCAAGAACAGGCTCCTCCTCTGCCTTTTCTAGAATCTTCCTAGATCTTTCAAAGCCTCTCATTTTATTTAAGAAGCTTCCATCTTACCTGTTCTTTCTCTGTGAAGATTCTCCACATATTTAGGGGTTTCATAGTCACTTAAAATGTGGTCTACAAGCTCCTTGATTCACAATCACCTAGGAAGCACAGATTCCAAGAGCCAGTGGTGGAGACACACAGCTGTAATCCGGTAACTCTGGAGGCTGAGCTGGGAGGATCAACAGTTCCAGCCCAGTGTAGGCAACCTAATGATTTATTGACACAGCTAAAAGAGAAAAAGAAAAAAAAAATCTGGGGGTGTAGCTCAGTGGGAAAGCTCTGGGTTCAGTCCCTGATACAGGAAAAGTACAGTTTCTAGGAGTCAGTATTTAAGCTGCTTCATAAGTGACCCTAGCGTGTAGAGGCTGAGGACTGAGGACCACCAGAAAGCAGTTTGTAGACAGCTTCATCCCAGCACTCTGAAGTCCCACAAGGTGTCAGAGCTCCTGAGAGCCATGTCCCCCCACCTCAACCCCCATGTCCCCACCTCAGTCTTGTCCCAGCAGTCTCCAGTGGCCCCCACCGTCTCCTAGCAGGAACTGGGCTTCCTGGCACAAACATTTTGTTCAGATTTTCCTTCTGGCACCATTTTCTCATTTTTTCTTACCTTTCTCTTCTTTCTGCTTTGATTCTCTCCAATGCTTATTTTTATTTTATTATTTTGGTCAGTTCTGGGGATCCAACCAGGGCCTTGTGCATAGTAGGCACACACTACTGAGCGATCGATGCCTCCGGCCCCTGTTGAGTCTCTGCAGGGTCTTGCTAAATTGCCTGCTGGCTGGTGCATGCCACCCTCCTGTCTCAGCCCCTGGGATTACAGGCATGGCTACATGCTAGGCTGGAACTCGTTTGTATTTATATAAGCAACCTGAAACTCCTTTTGGAAGCTAGGTGATGAACAACCAAATAAGGCAATGAATTCCAACTGTCCCTAATCCTAGGGGGTGATTAGTCCCTGTGCAGATGGGTTTAATGAGCATTGCACAGGGATTTCTAATTATCCTTAATGAGCTTCCAAAATTCATGGAGCATAACAGGGTGAGGCTGATGGTTACTCAAATGACCCAGTGAATCAAATCTCCTGTATCTTCGCCCTTGTTTTGGCCCTTCCCACATTGCCTCTGCTGGCTGTGTGACTTGCTTTGGCCAGTTGGATGGCAATGACAGTGACACAGAGGCCCAGAAATGCTTGTGCTTTGGGGTTTGCATAGAACCACCCCATGAGGAACCTTAGCCCTGGCTTTCATCTTTGAAGATGAAAGACCCCGTGGAGAGGGAGGTCTAAGCATCCTCACTGTCTGAGCTGAACCCAGCACAGTTATTCCTCCACTGAATGCAGCCCCACAGGGAAGCCCTGACAAAATCCGCAGGAGAATGCAGGCAATCCATAAAATCACGAGAAGTGAGAAATTGTTTCCAGCCCTAAATTTGGGGGTTTTATGCATCAACAGCTAACTGACACAAAGGGTCACAATAGGAGTGACAGTGCAATATTTCTGTCCCACTGTTTCCACCTGATATTTTAGACTCTTGTATTAGCCTCACATTACTATAATGAAATCCCAGAGGCAATTCACTTATAAAGAGAAAAGGCTTCTTTTGGTTCACAATTCTGGAGTTTGCAGTCTGAGATCAGGGGACCCCATTACACTGGGTCCCCAGCAGGAGCATGGGGTGGAACAAAAACCACTTTCATCATGAGTCAGGAATCAGCAGAGAGAGTGGACAGGGCCAGGATTCCCCAGTCCTTTTGGGGCTCTTAACCTGAGCACCTCCCACCAGGCCTCACCCCCTCACCCCATTGCACCCCAGCAGCACCTCCCTGGGGCCCAACATACAGGACTTTGGTGTGTGTGTGTGGGGTCAATCATCCAAACCATAGCAAGTCTCTCAAGTGAAGCAACCCAAAAATACAGTAGCTTCAGCAAGGCGGGTCAGAGCTGGCAGGACAACTCCCCCTAGCCCCGGTGCTCTTCCTGCCAGCAAGACAGAAGAGTGAGGTTCAGGGCCTGCTGAATCTGTTTTAAGGACAGGAACTGAAAGTGGCACACATCATTTCTACTCACATTCCTTTGCTAAAATTTGGGGACCTAGCTTCATCCAGTTGTAAGAGAAAATGGGAAATATAGTTTCTAGCCAGGTGGCACGTACCCAGCTAAAATACGGCAGTTTTTATTAAAGAAAGGAGAAACGTGTGTAATCATGACATTTCAGTCACCATCAGGCTGCATCTGTGACAGTGACCTCATAAAACCATGTGGTACGCGCCTGTAGCAACATCCTTCTGGGAGGCTGAGGTAGGAGGGCCCCAGGTGCTAGCCCAGCGTGGGTGACTTAGTGACTGAGACCCTGTAGTGATGCCATGGCCATTACAATGTGACAGTGAAGGTTGTGACTCATGCATTTGTGGCCGTGCTAGCACAAACCAACCCACTGCGCTGCCAGGCATGTGAAAGTGTAGCTCATGCAATTAGGTCCGGTGCATAATACTTCATAATGGCAATAAATGCTGGTACCGCTGGTTATTATAATGGTTAAATGTATTAACTACACTGTACTTTGCATTGTTATTTTAGCATATACTTCCTACTTATAAAAAAATTGACTTAACACAGTATGTCCTGTTACAGCAGCAGCAGCCTGAGACATCTTGTATTGACTGTGTCTCCTGGTGCTGTGGGGGTGACTGACCCATCCCCTGTAGGTTTGTAAACACACAGGCTGTAATGTTTGAACAGTGCTGAAATCACCTCACCCATACATTTCCCAGGGTGTGTCACCCTCATTAAGAAATGCATGACTATGTTCTAGAATCTCTCGCAGTCAGCACCATGCTCTGCCTCCAGGGTAAGTTTTCTCACTGATAACTGTGAGTGGTGGTACTCACCCATAATCCCAGCAGTTGGGAGGCTGAGACAGGAAGATTGTGGTGAATTCAAGGCTAGCCTGGACTACAAAGTGAGTTCAAAGCCAGCCCAAACTACATAATAAGACCCTGTCTCAAAAACACAAATAAATGAATAAAATGAGTATCCTATGAACTTGGTGGTGTTATTTCTTATTGTAAGACAACAGGTATCAAGCTTTAGATATGAGTTCATGTATCAGAGTTTATTAGAGAAACAGATACAACACAGGATATACAAATATGTAAAAATTTACAAGATTGGCTTACAATGGCCACCCCCAGAGTTGGATGAAGGAACTTGCAGAGGGTCTGTCTGTGCTCTGGGGTTAAAGGTCTGGAGCCCACTGCAGTGCCCCGCATGGGCCTGTGATAGGGGCTGGAGTCTAGGCCAGGAGGCTGGCGGATTGGCGCTGGAAGCCAGGTGACAGCCGAGGTGCGGGTGAAGACTAGAGGGCCTTTGAAGGAACAGAAGCGGGTCCACCCTTCTTCATTTCCCCCACGTACCGTCCAGGCCACAGCCGCACTCAGGTGGGGTCTCCCACATCCTAGGATGTGGAATTGCTGAACTGATTGAGTCCAGCCTTTCTTACTGAAGTTGACACAAGCGGTCACTCATCACAATTGGTTAGAACAGTTTAGGCAGCGAGGAACAGATTACTCAAAGTCGCATAAACAGTTCATCTCTTCAGAGGTCCTGAGGCAGCTCATCTTTGAATTAAGAGTTTTCTTGCCTCCTTCTGACCTCTGGTCTTCTGTGTCAGATCCTCCTTCATGTCTGAAGCGTGGCTACAGAGGCTCTCATGTTCTGTCCACGGTGACAAAATACAGTAATATCTATTCTGTGTCTTGTGCCGGAACTCTTGTTTTAGGTGTAGTCACTCATTTGATCTGCACAGCAATTCTATAAGGAAGGAGTAACTGTTTTAATTTTGCTGGTGAGGAAAGTGAGGCACAGAAAGGTCAGTAACCTGTGGAGAACAATGCAGCTCATCAGAGGCAGAGCCATTGTTAATGGAGGGTTTGGCTATGGAGACCCCACTCTGAACTCAAGCTGAACTTGCACAAGTGGCATCTTAGGAAAAGGCACCTGGGGCAGGGCTCACCCTCAAACACCTCTTCTTATTAGAGAGGAAAATCCTTCCCAGAATCCCTCAGCAGACTCCCATTCTGTTCCACTGGCCAGAACAGGATCACATGTCAGCCCACCCAATCACCAGTTGAGGGGAACAAATATAATTATCTCTGACCAGTCAGCCCACACCTGGGGCTCCCTAGGTAGGTTGCCCTCTTCCCTGAACAAAACAGGCTTCTTTCAGCAAGGAAGCAGGGGGCTAATGTGTACCTGGATGGCTGGCAGAACCCAGGGTTAGCTGGAGCCTGCCAACCCACTGGGATTAAAATAAAGTTGGCTCAGACCCCATGCCTCGCTCTCCACAAGACTTCTGCAATTTCTCAGGCTCACTATTGTGTAGCTCTGGTTTCCTGCTTCTGCTGAGCATTAGCAGCTGTTCCCATTATTTCTGCCCTGGAATTGACTCACACGTAGGATGCAGCCATTTCTTCTCCCAAGAAACCATGAATACCAGGCTGCTTTGTGAGCAGAATCTCACAGGAGATTTGTGAATCTCGGGAAGAGTTACAGAGCTGTCCAGCACACAGCTGCAGAGGCAGGGGACGCCCCTGCACCCCGCCCCTGCAGAACCAACTGCTTGCATCTGCCTGCTCCTCTCCCGCCCCTGTCTGGCCACCTCGATTCCACCAAGACCTTCTGGCTCTAACTTGTGACACCAGCAACTGGGTCTCCAGCTTCCCTCTCCTAAAACACTGTCCTGCCAGCCTGCCCATGCCAGGCCAAACCCCACAAGGGCCTCAGAACAAAGGGGCTTTTTATTTCATGAAGCAGGATCTACTCTCCTTAGGAGGAAGCTGTGGCTCTGAATAACAACGGTTCCCTTCTGCACTCCTCCAGGAGCACTGGGAATTCAAATTGCCAAATAAGCAGAGAGCCAGGAAGGTCCTGCCTGTCGGCTGTCAGGGCCTGTGTAACGCCCCCAGAGTCTGAGAACATAAAATCTAACTGCAGTAGCTAGGAACTGTCTTCCTTCAGCTTTCTAAAATCCTGACCCCCACATTGGCACCTCTGGACTGTTCAAGGTGTTCCCTTGCCTGGACTGGGGCCTCCCTGCCCCAAAGGCTCCAAAACCTCAAGGATTCCTTCCAGCCTGTTAGAAGATTTTGGGGAGGTGGAGGAGAAGCGGGAGGCACCCTGTCTCCCCCTTGGCCAAAGCTGCCCTCCCTACCAGGATGGCTCAGATTTTCAGCCCAGTCCTGGTCACGGCCCCTAAAGGGAGAGTCCTGCACTGGCCGCCAAAGACCCCTAAACCTCTGTGGGTGTTGGGCAGTGTCCAGGCCTCAGCAGTCAAGGCTGCTCTCAGGCTTTGCTCAAATAAGAAGCAACCCCTCCCCCAGGCCGGGGCTCAGCCTCAGCAGCCCAGGCTCTCTGGTCCCAGTCCCTCAGCACAAGGGTTTGACCACAGGCAGGATGGAGCCAGCTACAGAGGGAAGGTGGGGAGGCGCTGAGCTGTCTTGTTGCTCAAGGGGGAAAAGAGGAAGCTGTGTAGAGGAGAAACAAAAGAAGAAGGGAGGAGGGGAGGGTGTGGGAACTGGTGTGGGGTGGCCTCAGGCTCTTATGTCTTCTGTGCTTTTCCCTTGTGTGCTGCATCTTGAATAAAATCCTGCTCACACCGCAGCTCGGCTACAGCCCTGCACCTGCGCTTGTTCCCGGAGAGAGCAGGAATAAACACTCGCGGTTCTCATCCTTATTTGGGTCAACTCCAGGGCAGAAGTAAAGGCAGAGGCTGTGAGAAAGAAATCAGGATCGCAGCCCTGAGAATGGAAGCTGGAGAGCTAGTGGAGACCTTGGTGGCCGGGGCAGGGTTTGTGAGCACCTTGGTCTTGCAGCTGGAGCCTGGTTACAGCTTTGGCTCCTTGTTGGCAGGCATTCCCCATGCATGGCCCCTGGGCCAGCAGCATCTGCACACTTGGAGAAGACAAATTCTTTTTTGTTGTTGTTTTATTGTTGAGACAGGGTCTCACTATGTAGTTCAGGCTGACCTTGAACTTGCTATGTAGCTGGGGCTGGTCTTAAGCTCATGGAGATCCTCCTGCCTCAGCCTCCTGAGTGCTGGGATTACAGTCATGTACCACTCTTCCCAGCTCCAGAAATGCAAATTCTTGACCCTGGTTAGACCTGTTTGGTGAAGCTTCTGGGGGTGGGGTCCAGAAATCCGGGCTTTAACAAATCTTCAGGGCTTCTGATGTGCCTGCAGTTGAGACCCTAGACTATGCTAACAGAAGCCTGGTTCAGTTGTGGGGTGAGCATAGGGTTCCCATCCTTTCTGCCATGCACTCATTTGGAGAAAGGTGCAGGACCCATTCTGGCCAATGGGACAGAGAGGGGTCTGGAAAGATTCCCCCCAGGCAAGAGAGCTGTCTGAGGGGAAGCTTCGCCCTGTTCTTTGCCTTGGGGAGCTGTCAGAAGCTGTGTGGCAGACAGGTTCAAAATGGGGGCTCCACAATCAGGCTGCTGGGTGTGTGTCCTAGGGTACAGAGCCAGGGAAGAATGGGAGGGGAGAAGAACTGCAAGAGCGGATCATAGTTTCCAAAGATTTTCCTCCACAGCCGGAGTTGCTCTCTGCTCAGGAACTGGCTCTGTGCAGAGTGAGCCCCTCCTGCCAGCCGCCCCTGTCTTTGTGAGAAGCAGCACGTGGCTTCACTTCTGCCTTCGCTTCGTTGCTAGGCCAGGATGGGGTGGGGGCTGAAAACCTGCCGGGGCCACTGGGGACCATGTGATGAGAGCTGAGTGCCGTCTGACCTTGCCACAAAGTCAGCTGTGCCCGGCAGCATCTGTCGTCCAGGGAAGAGGATGCACATGGGTGAGGAACAGGCACAGGCTTGTCCTGAAGCCCAGGGGAGCTGCTAAGCAGGTGGCTCATTCCCCAGAGTTTCTTTCAGGGCTTTCCAGCCGTCCTCCCTGCACATCCACCTGAGGCCCAGCTAAGAGAGGATGGCAGCCATGCTGGTGCAGTCTGGAACTCATGGGCAGAGGTGCTGACAGGCGCTGGGGTCCCTGTATGAGGCTGGAGCTGGCATACATCAGGGGGACCTTGTCCCCCTTCACAAGAATGACCTGGCTGTGAGGGAGTGGGTTGGGGACATTTTGTGCTTAGATGCTAAGCAGTCTGAACAGAGTTGTCTGCTCTGCTGGTGGCCTTGGGCCTCTTGGCCCCGCCTCACACCAGAGGAAGTTGAGTTCAGACACTGTCCCCCACCCCCACCCCACCCCACAGAACCACTGGTCCCCACTTGCTAGTTGCCAAGGCAACCCAGGCTGAGCCTCCGAGGTCATTTCTCTGACAACTCTGAGCTTCTCCACAGCCTGTGAACAGATGGTCCCACAAGCAGCCAGCCCAGCCAGAAGCTGATCACTGTGGATCTGCAGCCTGTCTTCCTGAGCGACCCAGTACAGGGCTCCCAGCCCTGCACTTCAGGGCCACCTTGTGCAGAACAAGGTGGCCTGAGGTCATACCCTAAGTGGCCTGGAGAGGAAACTCTTGATGATCAGGAGACCCCTGTGAGTGTGACCATCTTCCTTTCTTCTATTTTTATTATTTATTTATCTATTTATTTATTTTGAGACAGTGTCTCACTATGTTGTTCAGGCTGGCCTCAAACTCATGGCAATCCTCCTGCCTCAGCCTCCTGAGTGCCGCAATTACAGGTGTACACACCATGCCTGGCCCCTTCCTCTATTTTTAGGACCTGGGCAAAATTGGACAAGATATGCCAGACACAGCTGGATCTTACCTTTGACCTTCCTAATTGCAATGAGCTTTACATTTTAGAACAAGAGATGTAGACTGTTTGTGGGATCATTCCTGTCCCATTGTCCTGAGCTAAGCAACAATAGATTGTTACTCCCTTGGAGCAGAACTGGCCACACCGAGGTCATGGATCTTACCCAATGTGAGGCAGTGTCAGGGTGTCCAGAATGACCTCCTAACCTTATTTGAGAGACAAAGAACTTTAATTTTCTAATAGAAATGTTAAAAGCAAGCCAGCATTTTTTTTTTCCAGGACAAGGACAAATTCCCTTAAGAATTTTGCAAACGTCACATGTTCTCTTTCCCCTTGCTGCCTATGTATAATTTATCTCCTGGTATAACTTGCTTAATAGTCACAGTTTGTTAATTCCATCTGCTTCCCAAGAGGAAGACAAATTGTCCCATGGTGACAACCTGGGTGGTCAGAGGCTCCTATGAAAGCCACAGCTGACCCTGAGCCTAAGTCAATGGCCTGGGAACAAAGTGCCAGAAGGGCTGGGCATGGAGGTGTCACCTGACCAGTAAATTGGATTTGTGCTCTCCAAAGCCAGCCTGGTTGTCACCACTTCCAGGGATAAAACCTGCGTCCTTGTAGCTCAGCCAGCCACCTGGAGATGGCTCAGTGGCATCAAGGTCTTCCCTTGGGGAGCGGCCCCAATTTATCTACCAGCAGCAGATTCACCACTCCCCTCCCCGTGCATGACCTTGGGGGTGTCAGTGGTGGGGTGAGCCCCAGGCCCGGCCTCCCATCTAGAAGCTCAGGACTCTGGAGGTGCGCAGCACTGACAGGGCCAGTTAATGCCCGCAGCATGTGCTGTTCTTTCTTTGTGCCACCTGCTGGGACCTGGCAACCTCCCTGCTCGACAGCATGGTCTGCAGCAGGACTGGCTCTGGTGTGACAAGCCGCCGTTTCCCTGGGTCTGCAGGCCGCATGCAGGCAGTAGGCACGGCGCATACTTAGTGGCCAGGGGAACACTGGCTCCATCGACAGGCACCAAATCAATAGCTCTGCCGCAGACGCCATCACTGCTGCGGAGAAAATGGACAATGAGGTGACCTACGGTTGTTGGCCCTGACTAGGAAAGGAGGTTGCTATAAAGCTGGAGGAAAAGCCAGATCCCTTTCTCTTCTCTTAGCACATCGCTTGACACAGTGCTTCTGACACTAAGCAAGCAACTCTCTAGCAACCCCAGCCGCAGGACCATCCCTACCTCAGATGCCAGGTGTGAGCAGTAGGCTTCACTTTTATTTGTTTGTTTGAGATAGGGTCTCACTCTGTAGTTCAGGCTGACCTTGACCTCACCCATGTAACCCAGGCTGGCCTCAAACTCACAGTGATCCTCCTGCCTCAGCCTCCCAAGTGCTGGGATTAGAGGTGTGCACCACCATGCCCAGCTTTAATTTTACTTCTGACTGACCAGGGTTCCCACAACCACTCTTCAGGTTAGACTTCACAGATGTCAGAGAAACACTTGCTTAACATATAGCAGCTTAATATATTAATAAAGGACACACACAAGTGGCTGGATGAAGACATAGTTGGGGGGAGGCCTGGAAGGGCCCTGAGTTTAGGAGCTTCTGCCCTCATGCAGTTGGGGTGCATGCACTGATTCCCCAGCACCTGGATGTGTTTGCCAGCTTGGAACCCCACAGTTCAGGGATTTTTTTTTTTTTTTTTTTGTCTTTTTGAGACAGGGTCTCACTATGCAGTTCAGGCTGGCCTTGAGCTCACTTTGTAGCCCAGGCTGGTCTCAAACTCACAACGATCCTCCTGCCTCAATCTCCCGAGTGCTGGGATTACAGGCGTGAGCCACCACGCGCAGCTAATTCAGGGATTTTTCAGGAATGATAGTGTGTTAACTCCTTTTCTCTCTAAGCCCCTTTTTGGAACTGAAAACTCCACGTCTGTAACCATGGCTTGTCTTTCTGGTGACTGGCCCTGTCCAGGAGCCCACCAAGTGTCCCCTCACTAGAACAAAAGAAAGCTCTTACCATTCAGGGAATTCTGAGAGGGTTGGAAGCTCTCTGTCTGAAATGGGTGCAAAGACTGGCCGCACATTTCTCATTCTCTCACAAAACCAGAATCAGGAGATATTTAAAAAGAGCCTGGGGTGGGAGGGATCATCTGAGATTCATCCCTGTTTCTCCTTGCTCAGTGGTAACAGCAGTTTTTGAAGGATTTTCTCCGTACACAGGCAAAAAGACACCCACGGGCTTGGGTCATGAATAAATTCTTCAAGTATGGTGCTGGCTAAAGGCAATGGAGTTGGTTCCATGCAGAGCAGCATGGTCCTTGGAGACCAGCAGCACCGGGAGCCCTTGGCAGGTCTGGGGAGGGTTCTCAGAATGGGCAGGCAGGAAGCCAGCCAGACCAGTGCTCCTGGCGTCACCTGTGCTCTTATATCTCTGTAGCCTCTCCCCCTTCCTTTGCCAGCCCCTGGTGCCTGGTTCCCTCTTTTGAAGGAAAAGACTGAGCCACTAGCCCTAGAGAAGAGTTTGGTCTTGTCCCCTCCTTCCAAAGAACCCTAATCTCTGTGGAGAAAGCTGCAGAAGTGCTACACAGTAGTACATCAGTTATAGAGATGAGAGAGAGAGAGAGAGACAGAGAGAAAGAGAGAGAGGAGTCAGGCATGGTGTTGCATACCTGCAATTCCAGCATTTGGGGGATTGAGGCAGGAAGCGTTAGTTCATTCAAGACTACCATAGGCTACCATGCAAGACCCTGTTTCAAAACAGACAAAGGCACAAGACAGCATTAAACCACAATGAGAGGCTGCTGCAGAAATCACCAGAATGGGAGAGAGAGAGATCGCTAACACCAATGCGGTTGAGGATGGGGAACACCTGGAATTCTCATAGACTGCGGGCGAAGGGTAAAATGGCCCACTTTGGAAAGAGTCTGGTGGTTCCTTATAAAATTAAATATTTACATAAACAGTAATTCCATATATGGGCATTTACCAAGGAGAAATGAAAATCATGCCCACAAAAGATTTGTATAAAGTTCATAGCAGCTTTATTCACAGTAGCTCCAAACTGGAAATAGCCCAGGTGCTCATCGAGGGGGGCAATGGATCCTATTATGTTCAGACAATCAAGTGTCACTTATCAATAAAACAGAAGGGGCTGTGGGTACACGCAGCAACACAGATGAATCTCGAAATCCTTATGCTGAGTGAAAGAAACCAAACACAAAACAGCACTCACCGTGTGAAGTTCTGGGGTAGGTAAGCCAATCTTAAGCCAAACCAAGCCACATAATGGTGGCTGCCTGAGGATTGGGTGAGAGCATCTAGGAACGGAGTGGGAAGGACCCGGGTAAGTTCCCAGTGCTGGAAATATTCTACATATTGGCGAGGGTCTGGGAACATAGATGAATGCATTTGCTGAAATTCATCCAACAATCCACTTAAACTTCTCTTCCCCCCCAGTGCTAGGGATCAGCCCAGCGCCTCACACATCAAAACAAGCTCCATACCCCTGAGCTCCACCCCAGCCCCAAATACACGAAAGAGCTGTGAGTTTTCGCTATGCTGAAACTTCATCTAAAAACATGTAAATAGATTTTGAATTCTAGTCAATGCTATTGACGCTGAAATGTTTAGGGATGAAGTGTAGTGATATCTGTGAATTACATTAAAAATAAAACCTGTCATTATGGAAGCCAAAAGGAGGCAGTAATTCAAGGATCCATCAGTGGACAAATGAATAAACAGAATGTGATACAGTAGAATGTTGTTCACCTTTCAAAACAGAAAGAAATTTCCTTTTTCAGACAGGGTCTCACTATGTAGTTTAGGCTGGTTTTGAACTCACTATATGGCCCATGTTGGCTGTGAACTTGCAATCCTCCTGCCTCAGCCTCTTGATGAAAAAGGAAATTTTGACACATGCCACGATGTGGATACACTCTACGTATGTTTATGCCAAGTGAAATAAGCCAGGTGCAATTCCTGAAATTCACGTAGTGGGTAGACCCTCATCTGGCCTGTCATGGTCTCTGCCTTCTGGTATCATCAACCTTTCAAGCGTGGATGGGGCGTGTGACGGATTTCCTTGCAACCCACAGAATGTAGCAAGAATGGGATGTCACTGATGTGATTAGGTTACATAAGATTATAACCTCTGCTTGCCAGCAGAGTCTCCTTTGTGGCTTGCACAGGTTGATCAGGCATGTGGCCGTGTGGAAAAGGTCAGGAGACAGAGGCATGTCAGGAGACACCCACGTCCAACATCCCTTAAGGAAAGGGATCTTGCCTACAAGTTTCTGTCCCAGTGGAGCCTTCAGATGAAGCCCCAGCCCCAGCTGACAACTGCAGTTTAACCTGTTCCCAGATTCCAGCCTACAGAGAGTGTGAGGTAAAGATGTGTGACCTTAAGCTGCTGAGTTCGTGGAATGCGTTGCCGTTACTGTGTGCTAGACAGAGAATACAGCTAGTTACAGAACTATCTTATCTATTCGGAGTGCTGGGGATCGAACCCAGGAACTGGTGCATGCTGGGCAGGTGCTCTACCACGGAGCTACCTCCCCAGCCCTATAGAACAAGTTAGATATTCGATTTCACTTGGGTTCAGTTTTGGAAAATAACATTTTTCCTGGAATTTGCCCATTTTTTCCAAATTTGTCAAATATGTAGGCATATTTTTGATATCATCCATTTAAAAACTTGATTGTTAAAAAGAAAAAACTTGGGCTGGGGATTAAGCTCAGTGGCTTAAGCACCTGCCCAGCAAGTACAAGGTTGTGAGTTTGATCCCTGGTACAAAAAAAAAAAGAAAAAAACTTGATTGTAAAATATAACTCACATATAGAAAGGTGCATAAAATATAAATGTGTAGTATAATGTGTAATTATAAACACATGTCTGCGTCTTCCCCCCCCAACTCAAGAGACGGCAGATTGCTGGTGCAGCAGCAACCCCTGAGTGCTCCTTCCCACGTCAGGGAATCTTGCTTGTGCTCTTATAATGATTTCCACCTACTGCAGCTTTGTGGTTCTTCACAGTTCATCCGTGCTGTTCAATATACTTCAGATTTTTCCATTTTTGAACTTTGTGTGAAGAGAATCATTCCCAGTATAGCTTAAGTTTTGCTTTATTCACTTAGCTTTGGATTTACAATGCCAATCTGTGTGGCTGTGAAGTTCTAGTTTGTTTATTTTCATTGCTGTTTAATATTCTACAGTGTGATTATTCATTTTACCATTGGTAGGCTTTATTTTTTTATTTTTATTTTTTTTGGTACCAGGGATTGAACTCATGCCCTCACACTTACAAAATGCCACTGAGCTAAATCCCCGGCTTTTTTAGGTTTTTTGAGACAGGGTCTCGCTATGTAGTTTAGGATGGCCTTGAACTCACTATGGAACCCAGATGCTTGAACTCACCATGATTCTCCTGCTTCAGCCTCCTGAGTGCTGGGATTACAGGCATGTGCTACCATGCCCAGCCTATTTTATGGGCATACATGGTATCTAGTTCTCTTGTTTGTATGGTTAATTTGTGTGTGTGTGTGCGCATGTGCACGCATGTGTGTGATACTGAGGATTACTGAGTTACATCCTCTCTTTATTTTTTTATTTTGAGACAAGCTCTCACTAAGTTGCCCAAGTGGGACTCAAACTTGTGGTCCTCCTGCCTCAGCCTCCCAAAGTCCTGAAATAGTTCACATTTTACACTTGATCTTAGCCAAAAGGCCAAGAAGCAATAATAGTTTATATTTTTAAAATCAAAATTTGTTGAGATTTGTGAGGCTTTAGAAGTATAATGCATTTTATTTGCAGTTGTTTCTATCAGGTGCTAAGAGCATTGCAAGCCCAAGGTCATTTTAAACTAAATTTATAGTTTGAAGATTTATGGACTAACAACCTCTGGCACAGAAATCCAATCAATGGTCTCCTTGCATTACCAATAGAGTCACTTAGCTGTCCACCTAGAGACATTTCTCAGCCTCCCTTGAAAGTGGGTGAGCCTATGTGAGAAGTTTTTGTGAGTGGGTGGAAAATAAAGTGACCTTAAAAGCATAGGCCTTAAAATTTAGATGCATTCTCCTTCATGTCCATTTCCAAACACAGATCACGGTGACCACAAAGTTGAGGCAAACACCTTAGTCAGTGGCAGAACAAGAATGGACCTGGTTACTGAATGACCAGAGGGAGCCCTGTGGCCTCAACCCCGTGGACCACTGAGCTCAGCACTGTTACATGAGGGGAAAAAATTAACTTCTGTGAAGCTGCTATATTCTGGAGTATGTTTGTTACACGCCTCAGCCATTTCCCTAGGCAACACACATCTATTTAATAATACTCCCATCTCACAGAGATGTCCAGGTCGTTGACCCAGGTTTTTAGTCTTTTCCTCCAACTTTCTCTTCTCTTTGGGTCTCTTCTAGACTCTATGGTTAATCATTATAACCACATCCTTACAAACACCCTTAACTGCCTAGCATCTTTGCCCAGCAAAACCCATGCTTCTCGGGGCTTGTGCTCCAGTATCTGACGATCACAAAGTCGCTGGCTGTTTATGCTGTCCACAAACACCGAATGACTCAGCATGGAAAATGTCACTGTTTTCTTGATTAGCACCATTTCCTTCCTAATTTTCTTTCAAAATGACTGTTCTGCTGGGTGTGGTGTCACTCGGCTGTAACCCCAGCACTCAGGAGGCTGAGAGTAGGAGGATCGTGAGTTTGAGGCCAGACGGGGCTACATGGTGAAACCCTGTCTCACAAAAAACAAAAAACAAAGGCCAGGGATTTAGTTCAGCGGCATAAGCACCTGCCTTGCAAGCATGTCATCGTGAGTTTGATCCCCGGTACCAACAAAACACCAAAAAACAAGACCAACCCCCCCAAAAAAGCTTCCATTTCTTTTTCTTTGTTCTCAAATCTCCTACCTTCCTTCCTAGATTGTGTCGCCTGCTGACTTTGCCTTACTCTTTGTTGAGAGGACTAACATCTTCAGCAACAGGTGCGAGCTCCCCTTCCCCCAAGTATTCTGCAAACGCACCTCCTGTGGCTTGCAGTGGGGAAGCTGCCTCTGCTCAACTGTGCTCTCATTCTGAATCTCTATGCCCTTCCTTCATTATTATTATTATTATTATTATTATTATTATTATTAATTTTGTAGTACCAGGGATTGAACCCAGGACTTTTACCCTTGCCCTTTTATATTTTTTTTTAAATTTAAAATTTTAATGTTTTAGAATTTTGATGCAGGTTCTCCTTAAATTACTAAATTGCTCAGGCTGGGCTTGAACTTGAAACATTTTTTGCTTTCTTTTCTTTTTATTTTAAAGAGAATACAACCTAACAAAATAAAACAGAATAAAATCAATCAAAACAGAACCATGAGAGTGGTACAGAGCTTCAAAACAGGATAAGAGGAAATCAACAATGGCCACTGTAATATATCTAGTTATTTTCACAACAGTCATCCATACTATCAGACACAGAAAAATCAAATAAAACAAAACAGAATAAAACCAATCAAAACAGAATATTAAATAAAACAAAACAATAAATCATAACAAAACTAAAGAGTGAGAAAAATATTGGATTTCAAAAGCCACACAGACGGAAACCCCCCATATTTATATGTCGCATACTGTTGTCTTCCTAATACATGCCCAGACTACTTTGTTGTTTTTGTACTTGAGTTGCTATCAGCTCAGCCTGTCCTCTGAACCAGCTGGTTGCCTACAGGGGGGTCTTTTTGTTTTCAATACAAAACTTTTTTTGTCTTTTTGTTTAGTTTAGTTTAGTCTTGTTTTTGTTCTTTTGAGATAGAGTCTTGCTATATAGTTTAGTTCAAGTTGGTTTTGAACTTGGTACATAGTCCAGGCTGGCCTCGAACTTACAGCAGTCCTCCTGCCTCAGCCTCCCAAGTGCAGGGCTTACAGGTGTGCACCATCTCTCCTGGTTCATAAGTGTTTTCTTCTTTACTGGGTCATTTGCCAACAGCTCACAAAATTTCTAATGCCGTGCCCATCCCATACCTCCAATTGCAGAACAAACACAACACCATGTTAGTTTTCTACTGGTGCAGCACAAATGATCATAAACTTAGTGGCTTCAAACTACACAAATGTCTGGGTTCACAGTTTCTGGTTCAGGAGTCCAGCAGATTTTCACTGGGTTCTCTGCTCAGCTCCTCAGCAGGCTGAAAGCAAGGAGCTGGCGAGGCTGTGAGCTGGTCTGGGGCTCAGGATCTGCGTCCTGAGTTATCGATTGCTGGCAGAACTCAGACCCCTACAATTGTTGGGATAAGATCCTCACTGTCTTGCTGGCTGCCAACAAGATGACTTAGCTCCTAGAGGCCATCAGCTAATCCCTGCCATGTGCCACTCTTCACAATAGAGCAGCTTGCTCCTTTGAAGCCAGCAGCAGAATCATTTTCTTTTAAGGGCTCACCTGATTAGGTCAGGTCCACCAAGGAAAAAAATCTCCCTTTGAGTTACTCAAAGACAACTGATTAGGGACCTCAATTGTATCTGCAAAGTTCCCTTTGACCATTAAATGTAACCTAATCACAGCAATAGCCCATCCTACCCACAGATGGTGCCTGTACTCAAGGGAGGACTGTAGGAGATGTGCTCATCAAGGGGCAGGGAGCTTGGGGCCACCTTAGAATTTTGAACTATTATGTCTCTTGACTTTTACCTGCACGAAGGCCCATCCATCCCCCTGACCCAGCAATTTTAGGAAGCTGTCCAGATTTGCTACCTCCACTCTTTGACCCCCCTCCAGCCTGGCTTTCATCCACCAAGACTGCTCTTGTCAGGTGACTGATTCCCTTTTACTGAACCCAGTCAACAAGTTTCTTCTTTTCTTTTATTTTATTTTAAATATCTTTTTTTTTTTTTTTTTATCAGTACCAGGGATTGAACTCATGACTATGTTCTTGCAAGGCAGGTGCTTATGCCGCTGAGCTAAATCCCCAGCCCTCTTATTTTATTTTTACTTTTGCAGTGCTAGAGATCGAAATCACAGCATTGTGAAGGCTGGGTAAGTACTCTAGTTACATACCCATCCCTTTTTTAATTTTATTTTGAGACAGGGTCCCACTAAATTACCGAGGCTGGCCTTGATCCTGTAATCCTCCTGCCTCAGCCTCCCAAGTAGCTGAGATGACAGGTTTGTGCCACTGCACCTGGCAGTAATTTTCTTTTGAATGTTTTTCTTTAAAATTTTTCATTATGGAAAAAATTTAAACTTAAAAAATAGAGATAACAATGTAATGAATAATTGGGAACTCCAGTGCTGATTGATCTCCAACAAACATCAGCATGTGACTAACATTTCATCTGTATGCCACACCTTCCCTTCCCTCTATTCTTTTCAACTATTTTAAAGCAAATTCAGGTATTTAAAGCATTAATAAAGACATCACTACTTCAGTATGGATTTCTCAGAGATAATAACTGTTTAGAATATGACCACGGTTGGGCAGTTCAGTGGCAGTGGGTTTACCTAGCATGTGCAAAGCCCTGGTTCAAGTCCCAGGACTGCAAAAACAGCAACAAGGACAACAAATGTGCACAGCAGGTTGTCACTGGAAATGGCAACAGCAGTTCTTTAATATTGTCAAGCACCAGTCTTTACATTTCCTTGATTGATCTATGAGTGTCTTTCACAATGGACTGGGTTAAATCAAAATCCCAACAAGAGGGGCTGGGGGGTCTAGCTCAGTGGCACAGCACCTGCCTGGCAAGCGCAAGGTCCTGAGTTTAATTTCTGGTACTAAAAAACAAAAACAAAAACAAAAAAGCAACCCAATGAGAGCCCTTCATTGCATAAGTTTCTTAAATTCCTCTTAACCTTTTTACTTTTTAAAAAATGTTTTACCACTTAATTTTTGAAGAAACAGGTCAATGTTTGTTTGAATTCACCATGTTCTGGGGTTGACCAGCTGACCTTCTCTGGTGGTTGTTTTGTTTTGTTTTGTTTTTGAGACAGGGTCTTAGTATGTAGTTCAGGCTGATCTTTAACTTACTATGTAGCCCAGGCTGGCCTTGAACTTGCAGCAATCTTCCTGCCTCAGCCTTCCAAATGCTGGGATTACAGGCGTGAGCCACTATGCCCAGCTCCTCTCTGGTGTATTTGATGTGTTCCTTGTGCCTCTGTCCCCTAGCCCCTTTCCACTGTCGCTGGACCCCAGCTCCGAGCAGCATCCCAGCGTGTGCAGCGGCCCCTCTCTGAGGGCCGCTCCCCTCCCGATGAGGACACCGTGAGTAGCTCTGCTCTGTCCTCTGGGCACTGTCTTCATCTCTTCCACCATTTCCTCCTCATCCACCCAAACTTGAAACTTGGTGTTGCTCAAGCCCCCATGGGCTTCTTCCTTTTCCATCTAATCTGTCCATCATCGCCTCCAGTTCTGTGGCTTGAAATGCCACACAGACACTGAGAAACTCAGTGAACTTTTTATCTGTAGCCTGGACCTCTGCCAGAGCCCTGGCGGCTTTCTGGAGACACTTCCTCCATCACTCCACTCGGCTGTCACACGCAAGTTCGACTTGCCTTGTCCCCAAGGGGACACTGGACTTCCTTCTCCCTAAGCCTATCCTCACCAAGAGACAGGAACCACGACCGAGGCCCCCAGAGGCGATCTGGGAGTTGGAGCCAGGCCCCATGGCCTCTTCCCTGGGCCGCTGCTCCAGATTCCTGTTTCCCTGCTTGCACCCCAGACCCCTCAGCAGCTCCGGGATTCTCCATATTGCCCAAGGCGAGCCTTTAAAAGCCTCCCTGGCAGAAGTCCCCTTCTTAGATCATGTGCTTGAATTCCCAGTGCACATCAATAAGGCCTCAGAAGGGCACACGATGTGACTTTCGTCCCCTTCTCCTGGCCTGTCTCCCCTTGCTGACCAAACCCCAGTCAGAAAGGTTCTCAGTCTCCCCAATCTGCCACAGCCCTCCCCAGCCCTCTGACAGGACCTTCTCCCTACTACTCCACAGCAAGCGCCCGCTTTTCTTCTTTTTCTTATTATTTTTTGGCAGTGGTAAGGACTGAACCCAGCTCTGAGCTACATCCCCAGCCCTTTCTTGGTTTTTCAATTTTGAGACCGAGTCTCATTAAATCACTAAGTTCCCTGGGCTGGGCTTGAACTTGCCACCCTCCTCCCTCAGCTCCTGAGTGCTGGGATCACAGGTGAGCCACCACCCCCAAAGCCTGGCAGCCTCTTATTTTCCTGCTGCGGTTTACACACTGCCTTCTCCAGGAGCCCTTTGCATACCTCTCAGTCTAGGGGTCACCTCCCAGGACACCCCACAGCAGGGTGTGTGCTGTGAGCCACATTCTCTTCCCAGCAGACCTTGTGGGCTCTGCCAAACCACGGCCTGAAGGGTGGAGCAGGCTCCCTCCTCTCCCTGTAGACGCTGTAGAGCTGTAGACTAGCCAACAAACTGTAGCCGACCAATCAGGCTCCCAGAAAACCCCAAGGCAGCGGCAGGACACTGGGGGCTGCAGAGACCAGTCATTTAGGGTGCTACCCTTGGGGATGGTGGTTAGATTTTTAAAATGTCTTTAAATATGAAGCTAAAATGGGTAGAGGATAGGTCAGGCATAGAGGCATATGCCTATGATCCTAGTACTCAGGAGGCTGACAAGAGAATCATGAAGGTCAAGGCCACCCTGGGCTACAGAGTGATACCCTATCAAAAAAAAAAAAAAAAAAAAAAAGGAGCCGGGCGTGGTGGCTCATGCCTGTAATCCCAGCACTCTGGGAGGCTGAGGCTGAGGCTGTTGCGAGTTCGAGACCAGCCTGGGCTATGAAGTGAGCTCAAGGCCAGCCTGAACTACATAGCGAGACCCTGTCTCAAAAAGAAAAAAAAATAAAGGATGGACAAGGGGGTGCAGCCCAGTGGTAGAGCTCTTGCCTAGCATGTGTGAGGCCCTGGATGCCATCTCCAATACTGCAAAACTAAATAGAAAATGGGGTTATGAGTAGGGTAAAACATATGAATTCTTTTTTTTCCCCTTTTACTGAAGATTGAACTCAAGGAGTGCTGAGCTACATCTCCAGCATCCCAATTTTATTTTTTATTCACATTTATTAATTTATTTGTTTTGGTTTTTTTGAGACAGTTTCCCTCAGTAGCAAAAGTTTAAAAACACTTTTAAAAATTTGAGACAGGGTCTCCCTAAGTCAGAGGCAATACACCACCAGGGCTGGCCAAATACACAAATTCTAAATGTACAATTCAGTAAATTTTGACAACATGCCAGTCATCATACAGAACACCCCATCACCCCAGAAATTCTCTCCTGTCACCTTCCAGTCAACCCTGGCTCCCACTGTTGCTGGCTGAATATGTATATCCTCTTCAGGCAAGAGCAGCAGGGTATTTTTGTGCTATTCCGGGCAACCCACTTATCCTGACAACCCTATTTTTACCAATGAGATCCATTTCTAATATTCAGTGTGCTAACTGGCTCGGTGTGTGTGGTTGATAAGGGGGAAAACAAATAAACTACAACAACCATCCCACCCAGGGCAGGGGATGTAGCTCAGCGGTACAAATGCCTGCCCGGCAAGCACAAGGTCTGAGTTCAATTCCTGGCACTAAAAAAATAAAATAAAATAAACTCCAAGCTGCTGCACCCCTCCCGTGTTCTGGCTGGAGAACAGCCCTTCTGGCTGAGTGAGGGCCCAGGGTTCCCAGCTTTTCTCTGCAGTGAGTTCTCTGATCGGAGTGACCATCTGCTCCAAGCAGAGTCGAAGCTCAGGCACCTCTGAAATCACACTGTTTCTGCTCAAGTTCAGACTAATAGCAAAGTAAGACGAGTGGGACAGACTCGGAGTAAGCGACCACAGGGAGCTGGCTGGTGGCCTACAAGATCAGTCACAGAGCCAGGGCAAGTGGCCTGCTGAATCGGTGTGCCAATAGAGGGACCCCAATGTCACATCCCTCAGGACATGTCCTGTCCAGCATGTACCCCATATCAGCACACTTTGGGACATGTTCTCTCCAATATCTGGTTTTCGAGCCACCTCTGGCCTTTCTGTCCCTTCCAGATATAGTGTAGACCAGGCACTCTCAGGACACTCGCTCAAGGCTGCCCCTTCTCTCTGCAGCCCGCAGCATTTCCACCTTGGATTCAGACTCCATCTCCAGTTCCTGGACTCAGTTCTCCTGGTCCCCCTCCCTGAAGTCCCTCTCTGGGCACCCTGGAGGATAGTTTCAGTTACACAGGGCCCCTTCCAACTTTGCACTTCACAGAGTGAAAAAGATGTCCTTGGGTGAAAATTGCTTTCCTTGTTCTCACTTGATTCTCTCTCTCTCTTTTTTTTTTTTTTTTTGTCTTTTTGGGACAGGGTCTCACTATGCAGTTCAGGCTGGTCTTGGGCTCACTTCGTAGCCCAGCCTGGTCTCGAACTCACAACAATCCTCCTGCCTCAGCCTCCCGAGCTGGGATTACAAGCATGAGCCACCATGCCCGGCTTCTCACTTGATTCTCTCACTGGCCTGTGTTGTGGGTAGAATTCAGCATGGGCTGTTATAGGAGAACAAATGAGGCTGCGTGGAAGTGGCATCTCTGTGGCTTGCTGGTTCTTTGAGGGCCAGGCTCTGTTTCAGAGCCCTGCCTCACACACACACACACAACCATGCATGCACACACCTCTCATGCACACACCACGTATGCATGAATGCACTGGGCAGATGCTCTGAGCCTGTTTGCTGAATGGCACAGGGAAACTAAGCTTTAGTTTCCTTGTCTCTGGTGCATGGGGGCATCGGAGGCCAACCTTTTCCAAGTCTGCACCTCACATAGCTCTAAAACCTTCTTTTGTTCCCGGTCAGTAAAAACTTCTGCTGCTGCCACCCTGAGTGCTTCCCTAGCCTTATCTTGGTTGTTTTAACTGTGCTCCCCATTCTGGAAAGGTTCTTTCATCAAACGCTTTCTCAATCACCATGTGTCCTTTGACTCTACCCAGGCCTGATGCTGCAGGAATGACTGCCAACCCGGCTGTGGGCACCAGACCCCTCTCCCATCCTGCTTAGTGCATGACTAACCTGCTGGACAGGTGATAATGGTCAATGATGATCAGTGGCATGTGGTGATGTCACGGTTACTCACTTTGTGACCAGCAGTGGTACAAAAGAACCACTAAGATGCTGGCAGATCAAGTGGCTGTGGCACTTAGTCACTATGGTGACAAGTGTGACTAAGAAACAGTGACAAAGATGGTGTCATAGGCTTCTGACTCCATCTGACTCCCTAGAAACACATACAATGAGCAGAACAGCTTGAAAACTTTGAATTCTCCACTCCATGCAAGGATGGAGTCAGAAAGGCCTAAGGGAGCTCTGGAAGAATCCCGGATCTCATCAGCCACTGGGTGGATGAAGCAGAGAGCAACTTCAGGGTGACCCACCACACCTCTTACACTGAGAGAAAGGCCCTGGTTAGGAAGGAGAGGGACCCAAGACACAGGATGGAACCCTTTGGATAGAACTCGTCTTTGCACACGAGAACCCCAAGGACTCTCTTCCAGGCCTGCAGTGAGAACCGTATCTCAGGACAGCCCAGTCGGAAAAGCACACGCCCACTCCAGGAGGAGGCAGTTTGCACAATCATGGTAGAATCATGCCAGTTTGTGTTAGTAGAGCCTGGGTGGCATCCTGGGGTGTTAGACCAAGGAGGACCAATCTGAGATTAGATGGGGCCAAGTTGGTTGGCATGCGGGCACGCACCCAGGACTGGGGGCTGTGTCAGCGGAGTGCCCTGTGGTGTGGCCAGTCTGCACAGCTAACCGGAACACTGCCTCCCGAGAAAGAGGCTAGAGCATGGGGATTTCCCAGCAAGCCACAGAGAAAGTCTAAGGGAGAGGGGAAGTGGGGGTGAATGTATCTGCCCAACCACCTTCTTTTTAGAGCATCCCGAAACTCTGCTTGTTTTCGCCTGTGCACCAGACACCAAATGGAATTAGGTTCCTTGGTTTTCTCAAGGAGGCCCTGCAATGTAGGAGATCAGACGATGGCAATGACCCACCATCTGGGGTGCTTTTTGGTTTTGTTTTATTTTGAATAAAGCCCAGGGAAAGAATGGTAATGGGCGTTTGGATGCACCTGGAACAGCTCAACAGCTCACCGATTGTGGGGTCACCAGGATGTGTCAGTAGGAGGTTGCTATCTCATTTTCTTAAAACTTAAGTAGAAAATTCTACTATGTCTGGTGAGCAGAAACCTGATTCATTTTCCTAATGGGGATTCACTGCCTCTGCCTAGCTCCTAAAATCCCTTGACTCAAAGGAATGAAGACGAGACTCTTTGAGGAAGGTCTCCACAATGCTGCCAGAAGTGAATTTCCCCCAGCAGAGCCTGTGGTCTCCTTATGAAAGGGTAAAACCCTGGCTCTGAGCCAATGATAACCCCTAGGATTCAAAAATGCCATTGTGGTCTACCAGTTAGCCCAAGTGCAGGCAATGAGATCAAGACCAGCCCTGACAGTCTACTAAATGACAGAATCCCCCAGTGACTTCTTGACTCATAGAGTAAGGTTTCTAGGAAGCAGAAGGGCCTAGTGGAAGCCTCTGAGCTCACCATCAAAATAGCAAGCCAGGTGGGAGTGCATGCCTATAATCCCAGAACTCTGGGAGGCTGAGGCAGGAGGACTGCTAGATTGAGCCCAGCTTAGGCAGCATAGCTGAGTGCAAGTGGCTCAGGGCAAAAGCACCACGTTCAAACCCCAGTGCCAGGAGAGAAAAAAAAAAAACAAAACCCAAAGACAACACTGTATCCTTAAGGGAATTTCAGGGATTAGTGCCACCAGGAAAGACCCGGAAGGTCTAGAAGCAATTTTACCTGTCCTGATTCAGTTGCTTGTTTGTTTTGTTTTTGAGACAGGGTCTCACATGTAGTCCAGGCTGGCCTTGAACTCAGAGCAATCCTCCTGCCTCAGCCTCTGAGTGCTGGGATCACGGAAATATGCCACCACACCTGGCCTCCTGATTCAGTTTAACTCTCCTATTTATGGCAGGTGCAAAAACCGCTTGTTAGGGCATGTTAGGATTTCTCTTTTAAAATAAGAGACAAGTTGCCAAACCTTATACTCCCACTATAAAGAAAGGAGCAGAAGATGAGACTTTGGCCAGGCTCTGGAATTTTGAAGCAATATGTGCCCCACTCAGCTGTGCTGCTTTAGCCATTTACTAAAACACCCATGAGACAGTTTTGAGTGAGGCTGGGAGCAAGAGAAGGCACAGAAGCAGGTGCAGGCTGCAGAGGAAGTAACCATGGCAAGAAAAGCTGCTCTAGGCCCAGACTTCAGTGGGAGACTCAAGGCACAGTTAGATCCTTAGGGTTCTGGATTAAACTGTGCCCTCCACTGCCAATGGCCATTTTCCATTTTTAAAAAATGGACTCACACTGGACATGCTAGGGACAGAAGTTCTGACTGTGGGACACTGAGGGAGCCATGCAACCAGAACTGGAAATTATCTGAGTCATCTCATCACAAAGTCAGGCATGCATGGTGGCACTCTATTATAAAATAGAGTATATGGGATCAGATCTGAGCAAGTCCAGAAGGCACAAGGAAATTGCAAGAGCAGGTGGTTCAAATTCCTCTGGCACCTACTCTTATTGCTATGCTGCTTCTCCTGCGGGCCACACTTGGTGAGGCTGCTATCATCTGATAATACAGAGGAAAAAGCAGGCAGGACTCCCAAAGGGGTCTGCATGGTGTGTTAGCCCAACCACAAACGGCAGCTGCTGCTTCGCAGCCCCATGCAGGGTGTCCCCGGAGCATGGTGACAAAGGAGGGCCTCCCAGGAGCAGACCTCCAGCTACATGGAGGATCCACTTTGTGTGGAAGAGAACCCAAGGTACAGATCCACACTGATTCATGGGTGGTGGCTAAGCCAGAGAAGCTGTTAGGGGGAGACCTAGGGGGTCTGAAGCAGGCATTAGCAGTGAAGCTGTTGAAACCCACATGGACAGGCCGAGAGGGCATCCGCGGTGGAGGAGCTGCTTCCGAACTGGGTGGGCAAGACGGTCAGCTTCTTTCTCTGGCTATGCCAGGTCCCAGTCAAAGGACCCACAGAGGCCAGGGAGACAAGGATAAGATTACACATGCTGTGATAGGCAGAATAATAAATCCACCTATCAAAGGTCCATGTTCTCATCCTTGAGATCTGCAAATAGGTTATGTGTTATATGACAAAGGGTGAATTAAGGTAGCAGATGGAATTAAGTTAGTCAGTCAGTCAGCTCACTTTAAAAATAGGGACATTCTAGCTGGGTGTGGAGGTGTGCACTGGCAATCCTAGCACTCAGGAGGTTGAGGGAGGAGATTTGCTGCAAGCTCAAGGCCAGCCTGGGCTGCATAGTGAGACCCTGTCTCAAAAAGCAAACAAGAGAACAAGGAGAGTCACCTGAATTATCTACATGGTCCCAATGTAATCACAAAGGTCTAAAAAGATGGAGGAGGGAGGCAGAAGAGCCAGTGTCAGAGCGATGTGAGGTGGGAGAGAGATTGTCCACTGTGGGCCTCAAAGATGGCGGGGGTCTCTGGAAGGGCAAGGAAACATTCCTGTTGACCCTCGGGAAGGAATGCAGACCTGGCTGACACCAACTTTAGCCCAGCGAGACCCATTTCAGACTCCAGGCTTCCAGAACTGTTGTACATTTGTGTTAGTTTAAGCTGCTAAGTTTGTGGTCATTTGTTACAGCAGATACAGGAAGCTAATACACACAGGCTCAGCTCATTGCCCTCACCAATCTGAGGGGGTCGACAAGGCTGAGTGTCCAAGCTGTCCTCAGGTGAAGACCAGGCTGAGCGTTCTGTATGGCACCATTTACTGGGGTCTCTGGCTCTCTTTCAGGAGTTCAACAAGATCAAGGCGAGTTTTGTATTAATACTGAGTCATGATTTGCCTTTTTACTGCCACTCTTCCGAGAGTGTATCATGCAATTTCCCAGAGGCTACATGACAAGTATATGACAGATGGCACGCTGAGGACTTGAAAATGTGTCTGCCTTCTCTTAGACCAGGCTGTCCAATAATGATCTTCATCTCATTTTTGTTCTGAAAGCTATTTTCCATTAAAAACTTTATATGAGCACGTAGTGGGTTTATTCATTTGAAATAAGTTTATATTTTAAAACTTTACTTTCTAATCCAATAAAATCGATGGGTACTAGCTCACACAAACACAAACCCTTTGGGACCTTGGATAATTTCTGAGAGTGTGAACGCGCTCAGAACCGCTGCCCTAGGGGAGCAGCTCACTAGTGGGCGGAGTCTGCTCCCTCTTTCTCCAAGGGAGCAGCTGTGTACCACCGACTCCGGAAGCCCCGCCCCGCCCCGCCCCAGGGCTCTGCCAGCATCGTCACTTCCACATGCCACACAAGGCCTTGCTCATCACTCTGCCATGCATGTGTTGCTTCCCCACCTCCACTTTATGCTGAAAGACCTCCATCCAGCAAAGGTCCCACCTGAGGATCACACTGGTCTCACGCGGTGCCCTGCAGACAAATCAGCTGCCTAACAGCGCCCCTGGAGACAGCGCGCTGTCAGGCTGGCTGCTGGTGGGTGGGAGGCAGCGCATGCTTTACATCCACAGCCGTCGTACATGGCTTCGCCTTTCTCACAGCCAAAATACACAGGCTCGGGGACCTAGGGGTGGATATGACTTTTTCACTCCTATTCCAAATTACAAAGGGGTGTTTGCCTTCTACCTTCCTGACTTTGTGTCCAGTGGGTCTGGAGTCCTTGATGGCCAAAGAGGAATATTTCCTCCAGGGGACACAGACATGGTTTCTTTAAGTTAGGAGTGTCTCCGCAGTCCTGTTAGGCTCTTTGTGTTGCTTAACCAACAGGCAGAGAAGGGGTTAGTGATCACCAGGTAGGGTGATCACGTTGGGTTACCAAGAGGGAAATAAACTCCTGCTACACAGTGGGGGTGGGGGAGGAAAAGTCTACTGTATTCCAGAGGATTCACACATACTTCCCAGTTCTCTCATGTCTAACCATGCTGATTAGCGGGAAACTGGGGAACCATCAGAGCAGTCAGAAGCTCAACTGCTCAATGAGAACAAAGATTCAGGACACCCCACCAAATAAAAGCCCCGATCAGCCTGGCATGATGGTACACACCTGTAATCCTAGCACTTGGGAGGCTGAGGCAGGAGGATATGGGAGCCAAGACCATCCTGAACTACATAGCAAGATCTTGTCTTAAAAAAAGGAAAAAAAATTAACCAAGGTGCTGGTCCAGGGAAAGAGGAATGTGCAAAGGAGGAGGAGGAGGCTATCTTAGGCCTTGAGACCAGCCACAAGAGCAGGGCTGTCACGGTTTGCTGTTATTATTTGTGCACCCTGTTGCCCTAAAGAACTGGGTGATGACCGTGGTAAGTTAACCTCCAAGTGGGATGACAGAAGGATGATGAGGGTCTGCAGCGGAGGAGATTTTGTTGCTGTCAGGGATGAGGATTCTTGCAAATTGAGGTGAAATTTGCATAACATAACACTAACCACTTTCAAGTGAGTACATCCAAAATGTTGTACATCCACAATGTTGTGGAACCATCATCACCGTCTATTATCAAAACCTTTTCACCATGTCAAACAGAAATTCTGTAACCACAAAGCCACAGGGACATGCCTTTTCCATCCAAGAACAATAGATGCTGAGGGACAAAGTGGCTCCCCTCAGATGTCCCAATCGGCCCTCTCAATTCATGCACAGGGCTTCCTCTCCTCCAGCTTTCAGCTGGATTTCGTCAGCTAACGGACCTGTCATCCGCTCTGGCAGGGGCTCTGTCTGCCACCCGTGGCCACAGCTCTGGCTAGGCTGCCCCTCTCGGTTCTTGCCCTGGAGAGGCCAGCGGTTCCCCATGGGCTTGTCCCGGTTAGGCGCCCACAACCCACAACCACCCTGAGTCCACTCCCTGCCGCGACACCATTATAGATGCATAGTAAGTCTTTTAGCCAGCGTCAGACTTCGGGAGGCAGCTCAGCACTCAGGTCCCAGGCTGTGAGTGAAGAGCTTTGCTGGAAGGGCCCAGGTTCCGAGGACCTGATTGCACGCCAAGGCCCTCTGGTGGTCAGCTCCTAGAAGTGCGCCAAACGGGTCTAGAGCACATTTCATCTAGGGGCTAAGGTCCCCATTTCACAGGTGAGAACACAGGATTTTTCAGCAACTTTCCACTGCCTGTAGTTCAAGGACCAAATCCTTGTGTATTTGTAAGTTATCAGAGATTGAACCCAGGGCCTTGACACTGGGATACATCCTGAGTCCTTCCTTTTCTTTTTCTGTTTTTTCCTTCCGTGTAATTCTCCTACAGTGCCCAAGCTGGGCTTGACCTCATGATCCTCCTGCCTCAGCCTTGTAGAGTTCTGGGGTTTCAGACTCATGCCACCATGCCCAGCAAGGACCAAAATCTTGACCATGGATGGCAAAATCCCAACCTTGCCTCTCCTGCCATCACTACAAGCCAGTCACACAGGTCTTTCCACAGATGCCGGGGTGTTCACAGAATATCCCGGGCCTCCTGAGACCTGATGGTTACCTCAGTAGTGTGTCAGCAGGGTTTCCTCATCACTGCTCCCGTAATTCACATCGCTCACACGCATAGGTTTCCACAGCTGCGTGAATGCTTACCGAACACTGCGCTTCTGCACTACGCTAAGGGCTCCCAGGGGCAGGAGGTCCTGCCCTGCTCACTGCTGAATGCTGGCACCTGGCAATGAACACATCAGCAGCTAAGCCCTTGAGTTAACTAACTCAGGGTCCACTCCTTCCTGAAGCCCCTCACCCCAGGAAGCAGCCCTAGACTCTGTCAAAAACTCACATTGATTTATTAGAATATGAAAAAGGTTGAGTTTCTTCTGTACAGGCGGCAGAGCGGCAGCAGCTGCAGTGGCTTTATACATGGTTGTCAGTGTCACCTTGTGTGGCGACTCCTGCCCAAAACAGTACTTGCATGGAGAGATGGACACAGGAGCTGAGCACCCACATTCCTGTCTCCTGGAAGAGGGACATTCTGACTATTGCACGATACTGGGGAAGGGAGTGTCCAGGGGGAGACCACCTACAGGCCTGGGCCTGGCCCTGGTGGCCGTGAGGGTCGGGAGTATGTGCCTGTGAGCAAAGGCCTCTGGTGACCCAGGACTTTGTCTGCCCCAGCTGGGGCAGACTGGCAGGGGAGGCCTCCACAGAGCTGGGCTCCACAGCAAGCTGGGTTTGCACATGAGGGAGAACTTTGGTGAAAGGAAATAAGAGGGTGGGCTGGGCATGGTGCATGTCTGGAAGCCCAGCACGGGGAGGCTGAGGCAGGTCTGCAAGTTTGAGCCCAGTGTGGGTAACATACCCTGTCTTAATATTTAAAAAAAAAAAAATTAAAAGTGCTGGGGATATAGCTCAGTGAGAAGGCCTTCAAGTTCAATCCCCAGAACCATCAAAAAACAGGAACAAAACAATCCCCCTAAAAACTGGCCCAGCAGGAAGTGAGGGTCAGGAGCAAGGAACAAGGCAGGTGCCAGCAGGCCCTGCACCTGTGAGACTGGAGAACCAGGGCAGGCTGGAGCCACTTCTGAGACTGGAGTTAAAATTAAAAGGCAGAGGACTGATTCGGGGAAGGTGCTGGCAGACAGGCACAGATGAGGAGTGGCGAGAGGGCCGGAGCGCCGACGGACCGGCCTTTTCCATCACTAAAAAAGGAGTGCCTCTGTGCAAGCACGTTCCTACATGGAAGTAAGGACAAACAAAACATAAAAAGGCAGCACTTTCTAGAGCCCCTGACAGTCCCTCCTTGGGGAACAGCCTCAGCGGGGCCAGTGGTCCCTGTCACTCAAGTCTGTTCACTTTCTGAAGAGCCCCAGTTCCACACAGAGAAGCCCTCAGCCTATAGCTGTGAGGACGGCTCAGGTGGCTGACCAGGGTGACATGGCTGGCAAGAGTGGGGTGGGACTGCCACGGGTCACTGAATTCTCCCCCAGCCACCTGCCTGTGGCCCTGGTGTTTCCCCTGGTAGAAGAGGGCCTGGCCAAGGGCCAGGAGGGCACCAGCTCCTTCCTTTCCTGGGCAGGACCACAGTGGAGCCTGAGGCTCTTTGGTTAGATTGGTCTGATCAGGTGGCTGATGGAGTGGAGGGAGGGGCCTTGTGGCCTAGGACACTCTGGTCTGGGCCCTGGTCCACTGCGGGAGAGCCTGGAGCTGGGCAAGGGCCGGGTCTGGACCACCAGCCCAGCAGTTCTGCCAAGTGGAGTGGGAAGGCAGTTCCGGTGGATCGGGCACTGCTTCCCAGGAGGCAAGGGGAAGCCGTGCTGCGTGGGGGCTGTTGGCCCAGCTGCCATGCGGTGGGGGGTGGGGCAGGGCCTATCCAGGTCAGAAAGGGCAAAGGGAGCCCCCCAGGTCCCCTCCAGCCCCTTCTCACTGAGTCCATGGTGATGAGCGCCACCCCTGGCCCTGGTGCTACTGTGCCTTAGGGATGAAAGGCTCTCCCTCCCCAGGCTCGGGGTTGGGGCCTGGGTCACTCAGGCAGCGCTGTATCCTCTGGGAGCTAGGGCTGTCACTTGGCCCAGGGGTGAAGACATCATCGGTGCCTGGGGACGAAGGCTCCTTGGTCCGCATCATAATGCCCCCGTCATCGTCCTCGTCGTTCTCGGCCACTGGGCCCGGATCCTGGCTCAGCCCCAAGACCTTGCCCTTCAGCTCCTCGTTCACCAGGTCCACAGACTCCGGCGACTGCGGGGAGGCTGGGTCGATCGTGATGACTGGCAAGTCTGCCTTCGGCTCATAGGACAGCGGGTCTGGAGACCAAGAACAAGGCACAGACTATGTTCTACCCCCGAGTCCCAACCAGCATGGGCAGCACTCTAAGAGCCTCCCAGCCCACAGTAGCAACTCCCAGAGACTTCCAGGGAGTGCAGCCATCTGATGGGCTTCAGAGCTCTGTCTGTCCCCTTCTAGTTATCCACCAGACAGAGTTCAAGACAGTACATCACAGTGATCCACGCATACCCATGTTTCCAGCAGTGCAACTCAAAATAGCTCAGTCTTGGAAGTGGCCTAGCTGCCACTGACAGATGAATGCATAAAGAAAATGTGGTCTACACACAATGGACTACTACTCAGTCATACAGAAAGATAATCTTGAGTCATTTGTAGGAGAATGGATGCACCTGGAGGCCATCATGTTCAGTAAAATAAGACACGCAAGCTCAACTAGTGCACGGTCTCTTACATGAAAAACCCAAGCATAAATAATTTAAAGAGCAAAATAAAAGATAGCATGAAATAGGCAGACAGACAAATGGGATGGTTATCTAGAGATGAAGGAAGGAAGACAGGAGCGGCAAGAGGACACAAAAAGAGTTGAGATGTGTTATGTATTGGCATCAACTCCCCAGGATGAATGTTGTTATGCTCAGCAAACATAAAAGAGGGAACTCAGTCTGCCTGAGCCTGTGGGGCCCTCCACCCCCAGACTCTCTTCCCTCAGACTGTTCCTTTCCACGAGCAGGAAGCCCTGCAGTGTCCGTCGAGGCTCACTTCTGAGTTGTGGCCTGTCCCTGGGGCCCAGAACTGAGATGGCCTCCCTTTGTCACCCTTGGGGGCTGGACACTGCCAGGCACCCCCGTCCCTCGCTCCACAGTCCTCGGTGGGGAACCTCTGTGCCCAGGGACAAGAGCAGGGCTGTTTGAACCTCTGTCCATCTGTAGCCCCACCCGACGCTGACTTAGCTCACAGGGGAAGAGTCGAGAAGGCAGCGAGGACAAAGCCTGTCCTGCCCGCTGCCTAGGAGGCTGCTTCCCGTGTGAGCCTCAGCAGGCTGCACCCAGCAGCCCTGAGGCTCTCTCCAGGGTCTTACCTGAGCCAATGCGGGCCCGAGACATGGTTGGAGAGTCCAGCTTATGGGCGGGCACCGTCAGGTAGTTGTTCATCTGACAGAGATACAGGGTGAGCGCGGGCAGCCAGGCAGGATGCAGCCCCTCTGGACGCACCCTAGCCGGGTGCTCTGTATTAGGCTTTTCCTTGTTCCTGCACTCCCACCCATGCTGGACCCTCAAGGGTCCCTGAGGACTTGTCCCAGGCCTATGTTCTCCCTGGGGAGCTTCAAACAGTCCTTCACAGCCCCAGCTGCCAGCTCCAGCCCACACCTGCCCCCTGAGGTTCCAGACCAAAAAACTAACAAAAAAGGTGCACCTAGGCCCTGGATGGCCCCTAGGTGTCTCAAATCCAACACGTTACAACTGAGCTCAGTTCTTTTCCTTCCCTCAAAACCTTGTTCCTTCCTTAGGAACCCCCCTGACAGTCATCACTCCCAACACCTCAAGTACTGTAGAAGCCTGGCTATAACCAAGAGCTCCTTTTCCTCCCCTCAGCCCCACCTCAAACTGGTGACCAGGTCTTACCAGTTCTACTTCTTAGTGTCCCTAAAACACACTGACCCCTTTAGTCTCCTCTGCCATAGCCCTAATCGGGGGAAACCCGCAGGATAAAGTGCAGTCTCCCACACCGCCAACAAGCCTCCTCAAGCTCCTCTGGGTTTCTAGAATGGGCACATTTCCTCTGAGGGGCTTGGTGGAGCACTGAGGGTACAGCTGTGAGAAGAACCCAGGCTCCCCAGTAAGGAAGGCCCGGCCTCCTGTCTGGCACACACCTTCTGCTCCAGCTGCCTGGCCTTCTGTCTCCGGAGCAGCATCTGGTTCCAGGCCTCCTCATAGGGGTCAGCCACCAGCGTGTGTCTATTGTAGGACCGCAGCTGAGGGAGGAAGAGCTGTCAGGGCAGCCTGGGCACACATGAGGGCAGTGGAGGCCACAGTCTTCCCGAGGGCTGTGGGAGGGGAAGGGGCCAGCAGGCCCCTCTGAGTGTGAGTGTGTGTGTGTGTGTGTGTGTGTGTGTCCAGGTTGTGGGCGGGGCTCACCCGCTGCCGGGTCTTCTGCAGGTTGTTCCTCAGGATTTTCCGGATCTCCTCCTCCTTGTCCTTGGACAGTGCCGGCAGGATTCGCTCAGCAGGCAGGGACTTGGGATGGATATTCCTGGGATGATGGGACGCAGGTTAGGCCTCTATTCTTGTGACCCTGGAGCCTGGTGGGGCTGGTCCAGGAGGAGGTCAGGCTGGGGATGGCCCGAGCAGAAGGTCAAAGCCTCAGGCCCTTAGTGGGGCCCCAAAGATTGTGCCCCCACCCCGACAGGACAACAGAGGCCCCCAGGCTGGGGGGGACAGTTGGGATGTGGTGCAGGCATCGCACAGATCAGCCACTAGCACTCACTGCATGGAGACTGTGGAGACGGCAGAGGGGATCTTGCCCATGCCCCCACTCTCCACCAGCTCGATGGCCTGCTTCATCTCCATCTTGTGGTAGAAGGCGATGAGCTGAGGCTCCTTGGAGCGCTCGCCGGCTATCAGGCACTTCTTCACATACTTCTTATTAAACCGGTTGAGCCTGGTGGGAGGAGGAGGCAGAAGGATGGAGCCAGTTCCTAGGCGTGGGGAGCTGCCGGGCACCAGGGGAGCCCCTTATCTACCCATCCCCTCACCCACCAGGCCTGCTACCTACTTGTCCTTCCAGTGGTGGTGGCCGTAGTGGCCACAGATGTCCTCAATGCCTGTCAGAAGGTGGTCCAGGAACTGAAACAGGCCCAGGGCCGGGTTAAGCCTCCCTGTTGGGCTCTTTCCACACCCACACCTCTGTAAAGGCGCCCCACCATCCACCCTGTTGGCTCTGCTCAGCCTGGGCCTGTAGTTCCAGGAGTAGCCAGCAGGTGTCGCCCATCCCCCACTCATCCTGAACTAACAGAGTCCCTCAAACCTTCTATTTCGGAGCCGGCTGAGTCCCATTCTCTGAACCCACTTGAACCCCACACCTGCGTCAGTGTCAGGTTCCAACCAGAGGAAGAAATGACATAACATTCCCTTGGCCTCCTTCCCTAGCGGCTACACCCTGGCAAGTGGCCTCAAGGGGTCCAGGGACTACCCTGTACTGGAAATGTGGAAGAGGTAACTGGAGGCAGAAGGCCAGCTGCTCTTCAGCTCCCTGAGCCTCCCAGCCCCAGCTTCCAGTACCTGTGTGTGGATCTCCTCGTTGATGGAGCGCTTTGTTTCTTGCTTTTTCTTCACAGCCAACAGATCTACCAGGGGCCGAATGGTCATGCCCTGGGGGCACAGGCAGATGTCAGGCACTTGGCTTCTGCTGCCCTGGCAGGGAGGCCACACAGCCTCTCACTGCCCCCAGCCCCCAAGGTGAGGATGGTCTTTCTGCCTTGAGGTCCGAAAACTAACTGTTCTCCTCACCTCCATCCCAGCATTTAGATAAAATCAGGTCCTTAAAGTCAGCTGCTCCCTGCAGACACTGACAGAGGCCTGACACCCCAATCAGCCTAGTGACCCTCTCAATGGTCACCGAGGCGGGGCCTGGGTTCAAGTGCAGGCTCCAGGGCAGACTGGCACTGCAACCTGAGGAGTCAGGCCTCACAGCGAAGGAGAAGCACCTCTGCTCTGCCTTTGCACAGGCTGCTGGGAGACCTGGAAATAACAGCAGGAGCCACTTTAACTGCATTCTTGTTGGGTGATGGACTGGGTTGTCAGGTTCCCTACTATTAGCTATTTAATGGCTGCAACAAAAGGCAGGTCCTCTTATTGTTCTCATTTTACAGAGGAGGACACTGAGGCTCAGAGCAGGCCTGGAGTCAGTCCTAGGGTAAGTAACTACCTAAGATCCCAGCAAAACAGCAGAGCCAAGGTTCAAACCTGGGCAGGCTTAGCTCCAGAGGGGCATTCCTGCCACAGGGCTGCCATCAATGAAAATGGGTTTGGAAAGCCGTCAGCATGCACAACTAGAGTCAGGGTACACAGCTTTTTTGGTGTTTTTTTGTTTGTTTGTTTGAGACAGGGTCTAGCTATATAGTTCAGGCTGGCCTTGAATTCACTATGTAGCCCAGGTTGGCTTCACATTTGTGGCGATTCTCCTGCTTCAAACCTTCTCAGTGCTGAGATTACAGGCATGTGCCACCACACCTGGCCCTGAAACAAAAGTTTTTGATGATGGAAGCAGGGCAAAATGACAAAAGAGGCAGCCCTCTCTCCTTCAGGGGGGCTGAGGCAGGAGGACCGTCCCAAGTTCAAGCCCAGCCCAGATGACATAGTGAGTAGTCAGCACCTCCCTGGCAAGCACGAGGCCATGAGTTCAAGCCCCATTACTAAATTCAATAAATAAATAAAAAAGAGAGACAGGAAATACACCCGGCCTCAGGAAGTTTCCCTTGTATTTTTTTTCTCTTGAGAAGGCAAAGATGTGTTCATTTAGAGCTTTGTGAGGATCAGATGAAGTGTGACAGAAAACAGAACTGATGATAGAGAAATGGAGGCCAAAACAGAGTTTCACGCCTGCTGAAGGTCACGTAAGTCAGGTATGGTGCAGTAACGTGCATCACCCCTGGGCATCCCTGGGGGCTAGTGGCAGTGGTGGGGCTCTCAGCTAAGCCTGGGTCACTGCAATGCTCTAAAGTCAGGGACCAGCGAGCTAGAATTCTTGGGGTTAATCTAGCCCAGTCTCCTCACTTCACAAGGCAGGAATAGACACACAGAGATGGGCTTTTCCCAGGGTCACACAGGTAGTGACTAAGGTTGACTCTGGGGCGCTTGCTACCTGACTCAGAGACCTGCCCAGCTGCCTGTGCTGTGCTGTTATTTCCACTTTACAGATAAAGACACTGAGATTCCAAGATATTAATTACTTAATTACTAAAGCCCTACACTGAATTAGAGCCAGAGTCAGATCTTGGGGCTGCTGACTTTACCTGCATCTCTAAAATGGTTCCTAACTAGACAGGGCAGTACTCTGCTTTCTCCACATCATGTCAATCACTTTACAATGGTTCCTTATCAAAACTCTCTCATTTTATAGCTATAGAACTGGCCTAAAACAGAAGTGGCTTGCTCAAGGTCATTCTTTTAAGAGTTGGAAAATTTACTGGGAAAAAGAATGGGGAATAGGAATAGCTCCTGAGAGACAGGAGTGGTCCAGAATGGGCTGTCTCAAGGTCACTGTTATATCTTGTGTCTAGATGTCCCCACAAAGCCTCATAGGTGAGGTTTTTTTCAGAGGTGGCTAGATCTAGCGCTGGGGTCAAGGGTGTGTGATTACTAACTTGCTCCACTGATTTGGCACAGTTCTGGATAGGATTAAGGGTGCCCTACCCTGGGTATGAGTGCTTCCTGCCCTAAGGGCTTGTAGCCTAGATAAGACATAAAGGACAGAAAGAGAGTCCCTCCTGGTTGCATGTCACTTACTGTTTGCCCCTTCACTGGTAGCTACCACCTGCCTGCCCTGCTTTGCCATGGACTGTTTCTCCTCTCTGATACCCTTTTCCCATGCCACCCCGTCTTGGAGCCAGCTAACCACAGATTGAAATCTCTGCAAACTGTGCACCAAATAAACCTTTCCTCCTTTAACTTTGGGTGTTGGGTATTTTATCTCAGAAAAGAGAAAAGGAATTAAAGACAATCATGCAGCAAGGTAGCAGTGGAGCTGGATTAGAATTCACAACCCCATTGAGCAATACTCTGTCTCTCTTCAGGAAGTTTGGGGAGCCCAGCACCTGTACGAAGACGGTGAAGAAGATGACAGTGATGATGGCAGTGAGGAACAGTTCACACATGGGGAAGTGCTTCTTGTCTAGCAGGTAGCCCAGGGAGAAGGCAATGGCCCCTCGCAGGCCACCATAGGCGATGATGAACTGGTCCTTGGGGGTCAGCTTCACAATGCGGAACTTGTTGATGAACCAAGTCAGGCCCAGCACACCTGTCAAGGAGAGGGGCCAGGGGGGGTCAGGCTGTCCCCCAACACTTCAGGGAGTCTGCTCTATGGCCTTCTGTGTATCCAGGAAGCCTCTAGCCAGCCCACTCAGCTCACTCATTTCTTGAGTCCCTCAGCCCAGTGCACCTCAAGTTCCTCAATGTAAAAGCTAGGTGGACCCTTACGTTGGGTTCCCCAACCTGGATATGCCCTGGAGACATCACAGAGGCCTCCAGTGGCCAGTGGTCAAGAGGGAGAAGGGCAAAGATAACACAAGAACGGTGACAAGCAGATACTTATTAAACATGATGGCTCATGGGAAATCAGGACTCTATTCTACTTTTCTATGTATTTGGAATTTTCCATCGCAAACATTATTTTAAAAAATAGATGGGGTCTAACCTCAACCCACAAACCCAGGATCCTTGGAGGATAAGGATCAGAAACAATGGGCATTTTAAAAAGTGCACCAAGTAAATATGAAACAGCCAGGTTTGGGGACCACAAACGCAGCCCTCATCTTGGAGAGGCGAGATCCAGAGGGGAACAATGACTTAGCCACCAACGAGACACATCTGGCAGGGCCCAAGGCCTGATCCCTACAGGAGAACCCAAGGTGATACAGGTTTTGGGGAGCTGAAGGCTGTTTTCCAAGTATCCATGGCATCTGTGCTGCAATGATGTACCTCAGACTCAGAGGCATGGACCTGGGTTCTGTGGGCCTCAGATCCCTCCTAGGAAACCAAAAGGCTGAGTCATAGGTCACGGACTCTTTGGAGTCAACACTTCTCTCTCCTCGAGGGCCCACTATGGTATCAGCTTTTCAGAGAGGGGAAGGAAGAGGAGCAGCCAGGAGCCACTCAAGGGCCCTCCACACACTACCACACCCCACACCCCACCATACCACAGCCCTTCACACAACACCCCCACACTACACCACACACGCTCCACATTCTAGCCCCTCCACGCAATGCACTACACACACACACACACACACACACACTATACCACATACATACCCCCACAGCCTACCCCTACATGCATTGTAACAAATACACACAAACTACAGCATACACACCACACACACCAGCCCCTATAAATACTGCCCTCAAATACACATACGACCAGCCAGCCCTGCTATATCACACAGCCACCCCACAGCCTGACCTCTCAACAAAACACTCTGCACATGCTGTACCACTTACATGCACACGCGCGCGTGCGCGCGCGCGCACACACACACACAATACTACCACCTCATGGCCTCCCCCACCCTGCTCAATACATTACACATACAACACACCAGCTGTAAACAGCCCCTGTCCCTCATATACACGACCACCCAGGCCCGCTGTACCACACAGCCTTCTCGCCCCTCCACACAGCACACACCACCCACATGCTCCTCCCTTGGCCTGGATCCGGGCCTCACCCAGCACTCGGGCGATGAGGCAGAAGAGCAGGGTGCAGATGACAAAGGTCCAGTTCCAGTGGTGGGAGCCGGCCACAGTGGAGACGCCAAGGAAGATAAAGATGAGGGTCTCGCTGACGCTGCTCCACATCTTCAGGAAATACTTGATGGTGGTGTGGGACTTGTGGGAGATGTTGGCCTCCACGTAGGGACGCATCACCACTCCTGAGGCGATGAGCCTGGGGTCGGCAAAGAGCAGGGTTCAGGGGTGAGCAGCAACTTCCCAGTGCCCTCTGCTGCCAGGGCTGACAGAGCCAGGGGCAACAGGTGGCTGTTTACTGAGCAACTCTTGGGAGCCAACATCCACCGTGTGCTTTGCACATTTCTCAACTCAATTGTCATATCAACCCCACAGAGCTGGGGACAGACTTGCATTTTTCAGAAGAGAGATCTGATATTTGGAGAAATAAAGTTGTCTGCTACCTGTCACACTGCAGTAAGTGGCAGCGCTAAGCTCTGTCCAACTCCAAAGCCTGTGCCTTCTCCCCAGGGCTACGCTGCCTCTGCCCAAAGAGTGCCAATGACACTCCTCTGGCACCTCTCAGTTTCTTCCCGCCCAGCCTGGCACCCACATTGGGCTCTGCTCTCCCTGTCACCCAGAATCCCCAAGTTCAGCCTGGCCTCTGCACTTCTGCTATTCTCCATATCAGGAAACCCTCTGAACCTCACTGCCTTCATACAGCTCAGCCCCACTCAGCCCCAGTGGAGGCCTCAGGATCTCTAAGACTCAGACCTGGGAAGATGCCCCATGAGTCCCTAATGGTGCTGTGAGAGAGGAGTGCGCGGGAGCCTATGTCCACCTTGGACTGTGGGACTCCCCGTAAGATGAAGGAACTGGTTATGATAGTGCTTGTCTATAATCCCCCAGGACCCTAAGAGGCTGAGGCAGGAGCCTAACCTGAACAACTTAGCAAGACCCTGTTTCAAAAATAAAATAAGATAAGCCGAGCGTGGTGGCTCACACCTGTAATCCCAGCACTCAGGAGGCTGAGGCAGGAGGATCGTTGCGAGTTCGAGACCAGCCTGGGCTACAAAGTGAGCTCAAGGCCAGCCTGAACTGCATAGTGAGACCCTGTCTCAAAAAGACAAAAAATAAAACAAAATAAAATAAAATAGGCTGGGAATGTAGCAAGGTCTTGGGCTCAATACCTAGTTCTAAAGAAAAAAAAATTTTTAAACACAAAAAGGAAGTAGTAGGACAGAGTTTTTCTGGTGTCAGTCCTGGGTTCTGTCCTCCTGTGGCTAACATCAATGCAGGTTGCCCTGGCCCCATCTGCTTCCGGCCAGGAATTCCTTCTCCACATTCCCAGAGCTCACAGCGGAACGGTCCTTCCAGGAAGCTTCTGATGACCTAAGTTATTTAAATGGCTACCAAGCAAGTCTGCAGCCTGAGGCTGGGGCCCTTGCCTGAAGCTGAAGCCTGGCCCCTGGGGAGCTTCCTGGAGGTCACACAAACCTGGGGACTCCTCCCAACACCATGCCCACGGCCTGCCACGCCCGGACTCACGCCATGATGCCTGATAGGTGGAAGAGCTCAGCTGACAGGTAGGCCATGTAGCTGTAGAGGAAGACGAAGAGCGGCTCGATGACGCGGATGTGGGCGGTGAATCGAGAGGTGAAGGCTGCGATGACCCCGTAGACCACGCCTACAAACACCCCGCCCAGGGCCACCACGAAGAAACTCAGGAAGCCGAGAACAATGTCCACAACGCCTACGTGGTCATAGTTGGCAAACTCCTCAAAGAGATGGTACAGGACCTGGGGAGGATGTGCAGGCTGTGATGGGTGGGCAGGGTAGCCCCATGGCTCCCTGGGATCCACCACGGTGATCCATCCCATCCCCTTAGTGGACTACAGTCACGAGAAAAGACCAAGTGATAGGAGAGAAACCCTGGCGCCAAGCAGGTGCTCAAAACCAGGGGGCCAGAGGGGCTTGAATGTGGCCTGCTGCAGGCCACGCTGGTTATGAGCATAAACCTGAAGTCAAAGGACTCAGGCTGGAATCCTGGCCCTGCTGATCCCCCTTTGTGTACACAGGGCCAAATACTCAGACTCCCTGTGCTTCAGTTTTCCCATTTATGAGGTGTGCGCAGAAAGTGTACCTACTTTACAGGGCTGTTGAGGATGAAGTTAGTAAAGGTAATGCATCCAGTACAGTGTTAGCTGCTACTGGTATTACTAATTGGCCTATCTCACTCCTCTCTGGATTTCAGTCTCTCCTTTAGCACAAAGCAAGGAGGTGCAGGCAATGAACTAGAACGACAGTTCTTAACCTCTGAGAATCATGTGGCCAGGTAATACCAGACTCAACTCTCTGGATGTGCTGAGAAATCTCCGTTAACAAATTCCCCAGTGGTCACAATGAACAGCCAAGTTCAGATGCTGTGGAAACAGACTCTCTAAGGCTTCCATCTTCTGGTCAGGGAAACAGATGGTTGCTGTAGTACTACTGTCCCATGTCATTCACTGTAAAGCCTTTGCAAAGTCTTCAGCCTAGTCAACATTGAACAACCTCTTGAGGTAGGCAGGCCATGGATGCCTGCTCCCTTGCTAAACTGAGGCCCAGAGAGGTAAAGCAATAAGGCAGAAGGCCCCCAGCCCAGTAGGACTGGGTCCAGAACTTATTCACTGATGGGTGGGGACTCAGGCCTCCTCAGTAGGCTCAGCTTTGCCATTTTGCACTCTTAAGGGCTCTCTGGTCTCTACAAGTCCAGTCCAGTCCTAGGCAGCTCTGCCAGCAACCAGCATGGAGTTTTCAGGCCTGATGGGAGTGAAGAGAAGATGTGAGAATCATGACAGGGAAATCTCCAAAGCCCCCAGCACCTGGGCAGTCCCTGGTGGCAAGGAGGTAGGGACATGGTGGGTGAACTGCACCAAAGCACAGACCTGATTCCAGGCAGCTCATGGGCAGCTTTCCTGGCTGGGAAATGGGGAGGACACAAACCATGCCCAGGGAAGACCCAACTTGGACCAGGCAGGAAGGGCAGATATGGAACACTGGCCAGGGCCTGGTGTTTCCTGGACCACAGTCGTCTGTGAGACAGGGTGGGGCACGAACAGGAGACAGCCTCGTCAGCAGGTGCGCTCTCAGCCCTGGGCCACCCAACCTGGCTCCGGGCTGGAGGGGATTCATGGTCTACCACAGGGGTTAATGGGGCAGGCACAGAGCACGAGATCCTCCTTGCTGGGTTGGTACTGTTGGCAGAGGTACTACAGATAGGCAGTGTGGCATAGGTCTGTATTTGGGCACTGAACTGGACTGGACTATGCAGATATAAACCCTCACATCTCTTATCAGTTAACATAACTTGGTGCCTCAGTTTCTTCATCTGTAAAACCCGGAAAACAGTGCCAACCTCATGCAGTTACTTGTGGATCAGGGTGAGGCAATGCACATCTGGACAGGAAGTACTTTTTTTTTTTTTTTGAGGCAGGGTCTCGCTATGTGGTTCAGGCTGGTCTTGGGCTCACTTTGTAGCCAAGGCTGGTCTTGAACTCCCAATGATCCTCCTACCTCAGCCTCCCGAGTGCTAGGATTATAGGAGTGTGCCACCACGCCCAGCTTTGGACAGGAAGTACTTGATGACCACCAACAATCATCACCACTACCATCACTGCCCTGGGAGATGCACCATGGGTACAAAGCAGCTGTGTCTGAGTTACTCCCTTGACACAAGTACATCCACTGTCCCCAGTAGTGTCAGCCAGAGCTCTGTACCCACACTGGCTTCAGTATTAGTGAGGGGAGCTCCTGTAGGAGCCCTGAGAAGGGGCTGGGGCTATGGCTCAGTGGTAAAGAGTGCTTGCCTAACATGCATGAGGCCCTGGTTTGATCCTCAGAACCCCTGACCTCTCCACTCCCCACTCAAAAAAACAAAACAACTCTAAGAGGATGATGACTGGGTTCTGAGAGCCCTGTGTCACAAGTAGAGAAATCAAGACTGCTGTATTTCAGCACCCATATATGTGCACTCATGTTTACAGCAGCACAATTTGTAACAGCTAGATCTTGGAAACAACCTACATGCCCATCAACTGATGAGTGGATAAAAAAGATGTGGTATTTTTATATAATGGAGTACTACAGGCCAGGGGTTTAGCCTAGTGGTGTAAGTGCCTGCCTGGCAGGTGTGAGGTTGTGAGTTTGATCCCCTGTACCAAAGGAAAAAAAAAAAAAAAGTACTACTCAGCCATAAAGGATAAATTGGAGACTTTTATAGTAAGTGGATGCAATTTGAAACCATATTCATAAGTGAAATCAATCAGATCCATAGGCATCTCACTAGTATGAGAAACTGAAACAAACAATATATGTATATATATATAAAAGATAGTGAAGGTAGTTATACTACCGATTTCTCTGAGTTCACTGAAGGTTTGTGCTGGTACTGTTCGAACAACTGAATGCAGATGTCTTATGCTCTGTGTGATTGATTTGGGGATGGCAATGCACAATCACAATGTATGTACCATTTTTGCACCCTAATTGTTGTGTTTTGAAATTTTTTTTCTCTTTGAATTAAAATGGATTTAGAGAGAGAGAGACAGAGAGAGAGAAAGAGAGAGAGAGAGAGAGAGAGAGAGAGAGAGAGAGAGAGAGAGAGAACTGTTTACCCTGGGCAAGAGCTGGTGCTCGAAGAGACCCCAGGCCAGGCTGCTGCTCTACCCAGCCCCTTGAGGACCAGGCCAAGGGGCACACAGGAAGAGGAAACCAAGGCTGCCACAGCTGAATACTGCACCATCACTACTTGGAGGTGCTGCTTCCTGCAGGGCTGCAGTGAACAGGGAGTGTGTATACGAGTGGGGCTAAGCACACACACACATCCTTGTATTTTCGTGTGTGTGCAGCTGTTCTCTGAGTGGCCCCGCTTAGGAGGAGGACATCAATGTGCACACACACATATTCATTTCCTGAGGGAACTGCTGGCCAGGAGGACACATGCAGGCACCTGCAGCGTGACTACATACAGACCATTGTTGGATACCTGTCCTCACTAGATCCTTGAAGGAAAGCACTAATACTCTGTCACTTTGCAGCTGTCATATGTGAGGCCCAAAGAGCTACAGTCACTTGTTTAAGGCCATAAGCTGCATGTTACATGCTTGCTAGCAAATAGAGACTCATCTCACTTATCACCTTCTGGAGGTTTGAGGGTGGGAAAAGGTCTTTTTCCATAATCTCTACCCAAAAACTCTGTACATACCAAATTCTAGTATTTACAAGACTTAAGAAACAGATAAATGAAAACTAAAGGACCCCCCCCATGAGAGATGAAATGGGCCATAAAGAGGAAACTGAGGCACAAGGAGAATAAGTAATTTGGCCAAGATCACATCACAGTGAAAGTCAAGGAGGGAGCATAAAACCTAGAAAGGCCAAGCTCTCACCCCATGGAATGAGACAGACCTGGTTCAAGCACAAAGAAGTCCTATCACTTGCTTCAAATCCTGGTTCTATCACATTCTAGAAGCTTATTTAACTTCTTTGGGCCTCTTTATTCCTCTAAAATGAGGACAGTAAATCTCTCCTCAGGTTGTCCTGAGGATTAAAGGGGAAAGTCCATGTCAGGGGCTCAGCATGGAGCCCAGCACACAGCAAACATGCACAGGCATTGGTGGTTTTTATCACTGTTATTAGTGGGTACATGCAGGATTGGCTTCTGGACCCGGTTTGGGCTATGTCCCGTGTGTGTGTGTGTGTGTGTGTGTGTGTACGTGGACCCTGGCCCCTCACCACAGTGACGGCGTCATTGAGCAGGGACTCCCCAAAAACAAGGATGTGCAGCAGCTCATTAATGTGGATCTCCTCAAAGACGGCCAGCACAGCCACCGGGTCCACAGCTGAGATGATGCTGCCAAAGAGCAGGGTGTCCAACAGGCCGATGTTGTTGATCTGCTCACCGCCCACCTGGCACACGGCAAACATGAGGCCACCCAAGAAGAAGGCGTTCCACAGCGTGCCCACCACGGCGAAGATCAGGATGGTGCCCAGGTTCTCCGTGAACTGCCGCAGTGGCAGGAAGTAGCCTGCATCCAGGATGATGGGTGGCAGCAGGAAGAGGAAGAAGACGTCTGACTGCAGGATGGGGGGCGTCTCGCCTACGCCCTTGATCAGGCCCCCCACCAGCAGCCCCACCACGATCAGCAGGCAGCTCTCCGGGACGATGCTGGAGATAGTGGGGATCACGTGGAAACCTGCGGAGGCGAGAGAATGGGAGGCCATGGGCTTTTGGGGGAGCCAGTAGAGCAGAAGGTTGGGGACAGGGCTGGGGATCAGGAGAGCAGCAGGCGAGAGGTGCACAGGCTTGGTCTCAGAAGGCCGCTCTGTTAACTCTCTGGGCCTCAGTTTCCTTGCCTGTAAATGGAAGGGATAATACCAGCTTCACAAGGTTGTGGTATAAAACAAGTGATGTTTTTAAGTGCTTTTTTCAAAAGGATATTCCCATGCTGTCTCTGTCACTGTCATAAAATATTAGAAAGCAGCAGTCTGTATGTTGCCAGAAGGCAGAAATTATAAATTGATTACTGAGGCACTAAGTACCTGAGGCTATAAACCTACATCTGAACCCAAAGAATCTTTCCAGGCACAAGTTCAGGGAGGCAAACATGAGCTTCATGGGAAGAATAACCATCTAATGATTCTGTCTGAGGGAAGGTAGTGAGTTCCCTGTCATGGTATTAAAGCAAAAATAAAACAATGAATGGTGAAGCAGTGGCATAGGAGATAGAAGCAAGCACAGAAGAATCAAAGAACGTTAGACCAGGAGGTGACCTGAAGACAGTAAGGCCTGAGTTCAACAAATGTGCAGAGCATATCCACTGACCTCCAACCCAGACGTGCAGGTAGCAGACATTGGGACAAATCACGACATGCTTCCCTGTGGAGGCCAGGCAGCTGCTTAACACAGGAGGGACCCCAAGAGGTCGACAACAATCAGTTTTGGCATATGAGACAGAATCCATTTCTAGCCCAACTCTACCTACTCCACCATTTCTAGCCCAACTCTACCTACTCCAAAGATGGGGCAACTGAGGCTCAGAAAGGGAAGGGGACATGCCAAAAGTATAGTCAACTGAGCACAGAACCAGGAGAGAGCCCAGGTCTGCCCCCCAGCTGCTAGCAAACCCCTTAGTTCTGAAATCTAAGGTTTCTTAGCCTCCTTCCCCATGAAGGCATCTACCTGCCCCTCTGAGACTCAACAACCACTTCCTCAAACCAGTCCTGGCCTGCAGCAACATGTTATTCTCCACTGGGGCCCACCTTGGGGCTCCAAATCAAATCAAGGCAGCAAAAACTCCTGCCAGAGAGGGCTTCTCAATGCCAGCTTTGACCACAGAACCCCAAGTTCTCTACAAGTTGTTTGGTTTTGTTTCTTCAATCGTTTTGTTTTGGGCAAGGAAGTGGGTAGAAGAGACCTGGGCGCCCTAATCCCAGTGTCAGCCTGGCCAGCTTTGCTCAGACAAAAAGCCCTCACCACTCCCTAGCCAGTAAGCTCTGTGCAGGCAGATTTCATCCTGCTCATCCCAGGGATGGGGACACAGAACCAAACCAGATGTCTTGGGGCAGCGGGGGTGGGACATATCCACCCGCACACTTCCTATCTTAGTTTTCTCCTTTCAGCACGTGGTAGCAGCAGCCCATTTTCTGTCCTTATACTCTATCCAGACTACATGTGGGGGCATAGCTCAGGGGTGGAGCATTTGACTGCAGGCTACATGCTCTTAGGGGCAGTAGCACTCACACCTAGGGCAGGCCTTCCCATTATCCACTCCCAGAACGTGCCAAACCATCAGTGGACTGATACAGACATCACACACCCTTGATCCCAGCATCACACACTCTAGATCCAGCCACCTCTGAAAAGTTCCACCTATGACTGCATGAGGCTTTGGAGGAACATCTAGATCCAAGTCATAATACTTCCCAACTTGTCTGGCCAGACCACTGCTCTCAGTACCCTGAGATCATGGTTTACAATGCTGTCATTTTTTTTTTTTTTTTGCAGTGCTGGGAATGGTGCATGCTATGCAAGCTCTCTACCACTGAGCCACACACCCAGCCTGTCCGAGGCCCTTAAGAAGAGGGGCTCTTTCTCTCCATGGCCAAAGCCCCCTCTTGTTTCTGGGACTGACTCAAGCAACACTAGCACAGCTATAAGTCAAGGTTCACATTCAAAACAGTATCCAGACCCAGAACATGAGCACAGTGCCAAACTCCCAGGAGACATGCAAAGCATGTTGGGGAGGGAGATACATGTCTCTATCTTAGGCTGAGAGGGGACCTTAAAGGCACTTCGTGTGCTTTCCTGATTTCAAAACAGACCTGACCAAAAGTCACCTCTTACGATAAAAAGTCCCCCAGTCTTTGGAGAGTCCACCATTCGTGCTCAGCCCACTGGTACACTGGGAAAGGCTAGGTCATGTTGCCCCATCTCTCCCGCTGTACAGCCTATGGGTCAAACTTTCAGCATGGCCTCTGTCACCAGGTCTTTCCTCATGTCCTGTTCCGCTTATGATTCAGTCAAATTTCTTGCAATTGTCCCCAATGAGCCACATTCTCTTCTGCCTGAAGACCTCTGCGAGTCTGTTTCCTCTCTCCACACCACTCCTGCACTCCCCACGCCCACTGTGTGGCTGATGCCTGTGCTTCTACCTCTTCTTCTGGGAAGCGTTCCCTGACCACTCTTTCTGCCCAGGTCAGGGCAGAGACCATTCTTGGTACCTCTCTCTCTCTCTCACAACCTTCAGTTCGCAGTCATTCCCTAGAGCAGGGACTCCCTGAAGATGAGGGGAACTCACTGATGTGGGTCTCTATGACACCCACTGAGGTCAGACAACTCAGGCAGAAGGAATGGTGACAATGCTATGGCACCTGCCCAGAGACCTGTGATACTCTGGAGGGAGAGAGGAAGGCACAGCTGCTAAGTTTAGATCTTGAATGTCCCCTAAAAGCCCAGTGCCCAGGGTGTTACTATTGCAAGGTGGTGGAAGCTTTAACACCACCCACCAGGAGGTCTTATCACAGCAGGGGTGGGAGGGATGCCCTTGAAGGGGACTGTGGGGCCCCTGGCCGCTTCCTCATTCTTTTTTGTTCCCCGGCTCACAGTGTAAGTGGTCTTGCCCAGCCATGTGCTCCTATCACAATGGGCCTCACAACAGGCCCAAAGCACCAGAACCAACCAATCATGGACTAAAACCCCCAAAACTGTGAGCCAAACCAGGTGGGTCATGGTCCACACCTATAATCCCAGCGCTCACAGGAGGATCACTACAAATCTGAAGCCAGCCTGGGCTTCACAGTGAGTTCACGGCCAGCCTGAACTCAAAAGCTATTGCCAGACTCTGTCTCAAAAACAAAAACAAAAACGGGCCATGGTGGCTTTCCTCACACTAGCTCACCCTGCTTTCTCCAGTGTTCTTTTTCTCTTTCACTTGGCCCAAGCTCACTCTGCAGAGCCAGATTCTCTCTCACTCTTCACTTTTACTTTTTCAAATACATTTTGCCACTGCTTCTTGCTAAAAAAGGAAAAAAAAAAAGAGAGAAAAGAGAAAAAGAAATCTAACATAGGGTTTTAGGGGAGTAGAGTTCTAGTAGGCACAGATCAGAAAGCAGCTTCCTAACACCAGAAGTCCGGCTCCAGCCAGCTGACTCTCTTTGCCGTCTCCTGGCCCTGCACCAACAGGTGTCTTCTGAGAAGATGGAGCCTAAAGAACTCAGGGCAGGACTTCTACCTCCACTAGCCTTGAAAAACTGCCTCCCACTGCCTCTGTGCTTTCCGTCTAACCCACAGAGCTTTCCCGGCACAGGACATGCAAGTGAGCTGGAGACCCAGAGACAAGCTGGTCACAGCTCCTCACGGGGCAAGAGGAAGGCCTATAATGAAGCAAACCAAGGACAATAACATGAAGGATGCATTTTTGCTGCTGAAGGTGTCTCACAAGCTAGCACTGTCCTGCTGTGTACATGCCATCACATTCCATCCTCAAGACAGCCCTGTGGGACAGGCATTCCCCCACCACAACTTTTTTGTGGTGCTAGGAATTGGACCCAGAGCTTTTGCACTAAACTATATCCCCAGCCCATTCATTCATTCATTCATTCACTCACTCATAACAGGAGTCATTAAATTGCCCAGGCTGGCAATGACAAACTCTTGCCTCAGGTACACACACTGTGCCCAGCTTGTGCCCATTTTGCAGAAGACAAAGCTGGGCTCTGCAAGATGAAGTGGCATCCTGTGATAGGAGAAGCTCCTATATGCAGCTTAGATGCCTCAAACCTGGAGCAGAGTGCTAATTAGTCCTTTGCTCAGGTGCCAGTATTTTTTCTGAGCGAGTTGTGCTGGGCACTAGGGACAGGGAGGCAGCTTAGACTTAGTGTCTCAGTGGGGAGCTCAGAGGGGTGGTCATGCTTTCTGGACCATAAGACTGCCATCAGAGGTAGACAGAGAGCTACAGGAAGGGTGTTCTGGAGGAGGACACCTCATCAGGCCCACCAAAGACTAAGTCCCAGGCCTCCTGAAGGGGTGAGGGGCCAGTAAACTGTTACTTAAGCCAGCTCCCAGGTACCAGGCTGGAGCTATGTTCCTGAAGCAGCCCCCTGCCTTCTTTGTCTTCAATTTGGCCCTGCTTCCCAGCCAGCAGTAGGAGCTCTGGGCCCTGGAGGGCAGGGCAGGCAAGGCAGGGGAGGGGAGGGAAGTGGAGGCTCCAGAGGGCAGGGCAGGGCAGGGCAGGGCAGGGGAGGGGATGTGAGGGGAAGGGAGGCTCCAGAGGGTAGGGCAAGGCAGAGCAGGACAGGACAGGGCAGGGCAGGGCAGGTGAGGACTGGGCAGGGCAGGGGAGGGCAGGGGAAGGGAGGGGAGGAGGAGGCAGGAGAGGGAAGGGAGGGCTGGGTCCAGGCTTTGGGGTGAAGTCTGGATCTGTCTGGGCCCCTGGCCCACAGGAGGCAGCATATTACTGGAAAGTGCTTCCTGGGCCGGGGAGGGGTGGACTGTCTGGGAGAGGAGCTCACTCCTTCCAGTTTAGAGAAGGGAGGGGCAGCCCTGGGTCTGTTTTCCCAAGGCCCAGGATGCACGATCTAACAGTCAATCAAAGCTCAGAGAGTTTGCCAACACTAGGCATGGTGAATGGGCATGAAAGAATAGACAGAATCCCAGGTACCCTGATACTGTAGCAAGATCCCAGAATGCCAAGAAGTAAGGCAGAACTTCCCAGGGCTCCAGCTTGCAGCAGTGGTGATGTCACCAGGATGGAATCAGGGTGAGGTGGGGGCAGCCAGAATCAGATTCAGAGAAGCACACACAAGAGCTGGAACAGACCCATGGAGAGCATTTAATTCTCCATTACGTGTTTAGGGAAATGAAGACTCACAGGGAGTGAGTGACCTGTGTCAGTGGTCACACGACCAGTTCCACCAGAGAGAGCAGTGCTGTTCTGGAGGCCTCCTACCAGGCAAGGTCTCCCAGAGAAAGCGGCAGGAAAGTGTGGAATTCAGCACCCCACAGCAGGGGGCAAACCTCTGTCCTACTGGTTCAAGGCTGGCCTCCCCTTGAGAAGAGGCTGGGCTGCAGAGAGATATTTTTCCCTCCATCCAGTGAAAGTGACAGTTTGAACACCTGCATGCACACACACAGGGGCTTGCAGCTAGATGTGTCACCAAACCTTGGGTTGTGGGAGCTTCTCAGCCCTTTGCCATGAGAACATTTTACCCACTGCTCTCAGACTCTCACCATCTGCTCAGACTGGCACTCTCAGTTGCCAGGGTGACCAGATCCCTATCCTACTTCCCACAGCCCTCCCCTGGCCAGGAAGTCAGAGGGGAGTGCTGGGAAAGGGGGCTCTGAGGCCCACCAGTGCCTGGCCACTAGAGGCCCAGGATAGGCTCGGGGTTCAGCCGCCATATTTCGAGTCCTGAGCACTACGCTGGGGCTGCAACTCGGCCAGGTCCCAAGGGATTCCTACTTGCACAGTGGTTCCATTTCCTTAACTCCCTCTTCAACTGCCCCAGCAAGCAGTCTGTCCTATAGCAGTGAAAGGAAATATCTCACAATGAGAAAGCCCAGCACTCCACAGTTTATAACAATATACACCAACATTTTTTATCTCATTTGCTCCTCGCTACATCTCTGGGAAGTCACAATTTTACAGATAAGAAAACTGAGGCACAAAGGTTAAACAACTCACTAAAGTCACACAGCTGGGAGCTGGGAGTCAATACCTCAGCAGTCTGGCTTCAGGATCTGTGTTCTTAACTACTCCCCATTTTTATCCCTAGTTTCCTTTGTGTTTTATTTCCAAGGAGAGCATCTGCCCATGACTGAAGAGGTCCAAAGTAGCTCCCGGAGGACCACGAGTGGCCATTGCTCTGTGAGCTCTTCTCCAAGGAAGTCTCCCACAGCTCCCCTTCCCCTCTACTGGCCTCGTAAAACCCTCAGGAAGTCCTGGAGCCAGCTCTTCCTGGAAGCCCTCAGGAGCTAATACAGCTGGGAGGTGTAAGTCTTTTCTACCAACTCTTAGGCACACAGGCAGTAAGTAGGTAACTCAGAATGTTGATTCTTTTCACCATCAAGGCCAGCCGTGAGAACAAGGAACAAGATAGAGTAGATAGGACTGACTCAGCCGCTGCCTCAGTGGGTTCCCAGCAGCCCTGCAGAGGGAACAAACACATGGTACCAGCCACCCGGCCCTGTGCTCCCACCTCCAGCAAACTGGGTTCCAACCAGGGAATCTGTGGCCTGCACAAGGTACTTTACAGCTCCTTCCTGTTTCCCTGTTTAAAAGCCTGCTTCAGAGGGTGTCTGGAGTACAGGGCAAGATAGTAAAGAGTATCAAACAGCCAGGGGTATAGCTCAGTATAAGCACCTGCCTGGCATGCACAAGGTCATGAGTTTGATTCCCAGCGTGCGCGCGCACACACACACACACACACACACACACACACAAACACACACACGAAAAGAATGCCAAACAATGCTGGGTCACAATACTAGTGGAAAGTAGTTATCAGTATTATCATTTTCTTGAAAACCTGAGTGAAAGCAAGTGTGGTGCACAATCCCACCTGTAATCCTAGCACTCAGGAATCTGAAGCAGGAGGATCAAAAATTTAAGGCCAGCCAAGGCTACAAAGTTCCACATACCAAAGACCCTGCCCCAAAACAAAACCTAAATAAAAACAACTACTGAATATTCGTGACTTGTTGGTGTTCATGTGTCCATTGCTGGGCTATAAGCTCCCTGAGGATAGAACTTTGTAGTCATCTGGCTCTCTAGCTTCTAGGACCCAGTAGGCATTAACTACTTGAACTGAGATAAAACTGGCCTGTCAGCCAGGTGAGGTGGTACATGCCTACAATCCTGGTTACTTAGGAAGCTGACACAGGAGGAGCCCAGGTTCAAAGCTAGCTTGGGCAACTGAGCAAGACACTGTTTCAAAATTTTAAAAATATAAAGGTCTAGGGTTCAGTAGCGCAGTGCTTCCTGGGTTCAATACCACAATCAAATAAAAACAAAACATCTGACCCCACTCATTAGCTGTAACGTATAGGAAAGAGGGAGGAGGTGGAGATGGATCTGTGGTTTCAAGAACATGTGGATCATTGTGTATATCTAAAATGTACCAATAAAATCTGACTGAAGAAAAAAGAAAATATTGTATTAGCTGGGTGAAGTGACACACACCTGTTATCCCAGCACCTGGAGGACTAAGGCAGAAGGACCACCACCAGCCTGGGCTACATAGCAAGACCCTGTCTCAAAAGACTAAAACAAAACAAAAAAGAATATGTGGTATTAAACAAAAAAAAAGTAGGGGTGTTCCTAGAGCGGGGACCATTTGAACTGACCATTAAAAGAGCAATAAAAGTATGCCAAAGAAGGGGCTATATCTTCTAAAAGTCCTTTCACAGTACCTTGTGTGCAACAAATGGACACCGTCTGGATAATGAAAAAAAGGAAAGACAAATTGAAAGGCAAACTGGCTGTAAGTCTTTGCCAATATATACATGGAGACTACTGTGGAGATTAAGTGGTGCTGGGCATGACAACACCAGCCTGAAATCCCAGCTAGTGGGGAAGGTGAGGCAGAAGAATCCCAAATCTGAGGCCAACCTGGGCAACTCAGTGAGATTTTGTCTCAAAATAAAATTTTCAAAAGGGCTGGTGGTGTAGCTCAGTGGTAGAGCATTTGCCTAGCATGTGTGAGGTCCCATTCAGTCCCCTATTCAGTCTTCTTTTTTCCTCCAAAAAAAGACTAAACGAGATGGTGCGTAAAGTACTTAGCACAATACCCAGTACACGTGTCTGAGTTTCATTTCCTCTCAGTAATTGGGGCAATGCTCAAAGTGGCTGTACCATTGAGATAATTTAATTAGCTGTTATTCATTGTGGTACCCAGACCTGGTAAAACTGTAAACCAATAATGTCCACTCGGTAGGACTGCATGTGACTGTGATCCACTTTAAGATATATACCCCGGTGCTGATGCATACAGGATCTGATGTGAGGTGCCAAGCTAGGGCTTTTACATCCCTCTTCTCAGGTTCCCCCCTGACCGCCTCCACTTGAAACACAAAGGAACAGAGGATCAGAGAGGTGATCCGCCCAAGGCTTTCTGAGAAGGCAGTCATAATTAGAACCCAAGTCTCCTAATTACCAGTTCCTGTGCCATGCTGCTGCAGTGAGACTAAGCCTGTCAGGATCAACAGGAAGAGAACTCAAGTCTGCAACATGACTCCCCCACAAAAACAGCCATAATAAATAAATCCATTCCGAATACCTGGGCAGGACTCATTCCCCATGCTGAGGGCAGTCTGTCTCTGTGCGTTTCCCTAACATTCTTCCACATAGCAGTGCTTTTTCTTGTTGGCCTCAGTTCACATTCAGGGAGTCCTACTCGGTTAAGAGACAGGCTCCCACCATCCAAGAACATCAGATGGATGGGAAAAAAACTGAAAAGCTAGCAGAAAATAAGTAGCAATGCTAGGCTGCCCAAGGCCTGGGCAAAAGAAGGCTGGTCAGAGGGCCAAGACCAGGTTCCTGACCCAGCTCTGCTCTCCAGTGATCCTAAGCCCTGGGCTGACCTTTACAACAGTGAAAGGGCTTCAGTTTCCTCGTGTGCCACCTTGTTCGCTGGGAAGTGGCAGAGATGGCTAAAAAGACAGGAAAGATCAGAAGAGCCATAGGGGTCAGAAGACCCGGCTGGTCCCCAAGTAATAAACAGAGCGATGCAGCTAGGAGCCCTTTAACAGGGGCCCAGCAAGAGGAGCTGTCCAACTGGAGGCAGGGGCAGTGTGGTCAAGATTCCAAGATTGAGGACCTTAGCAGTGGGGACAAGCCCCTCACCGTACACTGTCCCTCTCTTGCCACCCCTTTGCTTTTGAACCCCCTCAATTCAGGCTCTCTACTCAGGACCCAGATGTCCCCCAACCCCACATCTACATCTACACTGGGAAACTCTCCACTTTGAACTTTACCCACCTCTCAAAATACATACAGCTGTCACCTTCTCTGAAAAGCCTTCCCTGCAGCCCCAGGCTGAGTCAGGTGCTCTTCCGTCCTGGGGAGCTAGGGTCTCTGTCTGTGAGGCACCCAGCACCCAGCCCTGGATCCCAAAAAGATGACATTCAGAAAAGGCGAGTTAAGAGGGCCAAAGCTTGGCCTCAAGGATGGGGGAAGGGTGTGAACAAATGCACAGAGAATGAACCTCAAAGGTGTCTGAGGCTCCTGGAGTCTGCAGGCAGCCAGAAATGAGGCTGGGTAGTGAAGGAGACAGCAGCATGTGGGCCTGAGGCAGGCAGATGGCAGAAAGAACTGACCGATGCTGCAGGCCTGAGGGTCCCCCAAGCCTCACACAAGCCCTCAATCTCAGCCTGGCCCCATTGCCCTGTCCCAGCCTGCAGCCTGGCCCCATTGCCCTGTCCCAGCCCTGGCCCCATTGCCCTGTTCCGCTGCCACTGGCCTTTGCCCTGGGGCCCAAAGACCAACTTCAGTAGTCCCAACCCCACTGGGCAGCAGCACTTTTG
>PVLA01008687.1:0-85324 GCA_004027455.1 Hydrochoerus hydrochaeris
ATCTTAACAGGTAAGTATGATCCATAACCTTCAATAGATATTGTGAAAGGGTAAGAAAGTGCTGAAAAGGGGGAAAAACAACTCATGGAAATGGAGAAATGAAGGAAGGGAAAAGAAAAAAGATATAAATTTGTATGTTTACATTTAAGATAGCTAACATGATTGTACTACTATATTAATTCTAGGAACAACACAGTTAGCACTCATAGAATTAGATCAATTTTGCATGTTTATATCTGATAGTCTGAGTAACTCTTTTGAGGATAACCATGCAAAAAAACAACCTTTGTTGTGTTCGTACCTCCTTGTTTTGAAAGTGTATGTATATTGTTATTGTTCTTGGCTTTTTGTTATTGTTATTTGTCTCCTTTTTTCCTTATATTTTTTTTATTTTTCCCTCTTTAAAATAAAAGAACAGATTAACCTATAGCAAATGCGGGTGGCAGTGCGAGGATGAACTAACTCTTCTGCATGGTTGGTGCATGTGTAGACTGGTGCATTCACTGTGGAAATCAGTGTGGAGATTCATCAGAAAACTAAAACTAATAGTTCCATTTAACCAAGTGATTCCCCTTGTAAGTATCTTCTCACAAGAATTAAGAGCATCATACACAGTGATGTATGTGCAACCAAGTATAAAGCAGCACAGTTTGTCTTAAATAATGCTTAGAAACAGACAAATGCCATCACACTATGAATTGTTTTTGTTTGTTTTTGAAATGAGGTACTAACTGAGCCTTAGAATGATAAACTTCAGACATTTCTTTGCAAATGTATACACTTTGAGACCACACTCTCATTTGAAATAAATTGGACACACAGATGTGTTAGGTAAATGGGCATAGGAGACAACACTTGGAAACCAAGGCTGTGGGAACAGTCAGATTTTATTCATCTGCCTACAGCCAGGCTGACATTGGAGTGATATAAGCAGCTATCTGAAATGGAAAGTGAAAATATATAAGTTTTTTCAATGGAGGTCAGAATTTCAGAGTCTCAAAAGTCTGGATAGAATTTTTGAAGTCATGATTGCACAGAAAATCTCCGCAGGAATGTGTAGATAGAACTGGTGCCAAGGAGACATCAGTTGCCATCCTTGAATGTCTTTATGGACCCCACTTCTTGTTTCAAAGGGACAGCATATGGTTTACCATTATTTACAAGGAGAGACAGGGAGTTTCTCAGGTCTCTCTCAGAAAATCCTTAGGTCAGGCCTGACAATGTGTGAATATTCAGTGTTTCCCTGCTGTGAAAAACTGAAAGTGTAAATAAGAAACAAAATGTATGATAGATATTGTGAAGTAGAAAGAAACTTTTCAAAGGAAAGGAGAAGTGTGGAGGGGAAGAGGGAAAGGATGGAATGGAAAGGAAAGGAAAGGAAAGGAAAGGAAAGGAAAGGAAAGGAAAGGGGAGGAAAGAGGTTTAAAAAGCAAAGCTTTTGCAAATGAGTGGAAGAGGAATTGAAAAAGGATGCAGAAGGAAGAGAAATCCTGATGGATCCTGTACAGGAACAGATTCCCTAAGATTATGGCTCATTATGTATATCTACATTATACCATGAAACTGAATTTTAACAAAAGATTAGAGAAAGATGAGTCAGTTTTTCCTTGAAATTATGACCTCTGACAGAATCTAATATCAGAAGAGAAAAATGCATCTTTTGATTGGACCTCTCATGTATATTAGAAAAATATACTTTTAATTTAAGTAGACTTGTTTTTACACAATGTGTTTTATCTCTGAACCCATGCAGAGAATTCCTTTCTGGCCTTAACAAAATAATGTAGCACTTAGGGACAAAGATGCAGCCCAGCAGCCCTGCACTGGAAGCCAAGATGGAGAAGACCTCCATAGCCACCATCACCTTCCCCTTGCTGCTGTTTTACACAGGAAGGAAGGTGACCCACACACTGCAGAACACCAGCATGCTGAATGTCAGGAACTTGGCTTCATTGAAGGTGTCAGGCAGGTTCCTGGCCATGAATGCCACAGTGAAGCTGACCAGGGCCAGACAGCCCAGGTACCCCAGGACACAGTAGAAGGCAGTGAGGGAGACCTTGTTGCACATGATGATGAGGTGTCCACATTCAGAGTATGCATCTGTTTCCACAAATGGTGGATTTGTTGCCATCCAGACTCCACAGATAGTGAGTTGCATCAGGGAGCAGATGGGGATGATGTAGTTAAGAGCCCCTGACACCAGCAACTGCCTCAGCCTTTTGCCTGGAGCAGTGACCTCAAAGGCCAGCACCACAATAATAGTTTTGGCCAGACAGTGGAAACAGCCACAGTGAACGCAACTCCAAATATGGCCTGCTGGAGGATGCAGGTGGCTGGGTTGGGATGGCCAATGAAGAGCAAGGATCAGAGGAAACAGAACGTGAGTGAGATGAGCAGGATGTAGCTGAGAGCCCTATTATTTGCCTTGACAATGGGTGTGCCTCCATGCTTGACAAATGCAAGAATTGTGAGACTCAGGGCTGCACCAACCAGACTCATCCCCAGGGGGTCTTCATAATTCAGAAAAATCCTAGACTTTTGGAAACAGTGGTTTCTCTGAATGTTGGCATACCAATGATCTGGACACTTCACACACTGCTCCATATCTAGTGAGAAGTTCAAATTATCATCAGTACCAGTTCATTATTTCCTATTCAGAGTTCTACTCAAAGAATCTCTTGATTAGTTGAACCAAATTTCCTCCTCCTTTTTCTAGACTCATTATGTATATCTACATTATACCTCATTATACATTATGGCTCATTATGTATATCTACATTATACCAAGAAACTGAATTTTAACAAAAGATTAGAGAAAGATGAGTCAGTTTTTCCTTGAAATTATTACCTCTGACAGAATCTAATATCAGAAGAGAAAAATGCATCTTTTGATTGAACCTCTCATGTATATTAGAAAAATATACTTTTAATTTAAGTAGACTTGTTTTTTACACAACGTGTTTCATCTCTGAACCCATGCAGAGAATTCCTTTCTGGCCTTAGCAAGATAATGTAGCACTCAGGGACAAAGATGCAGAATAGAGAATGTTGCATAGGAAACAATTCTGCAATACTGCTGACATATTCTTATGGTATAGTGGATCACACCATTTATTCTTCTTAGCAATCTGTCATATACATAAGAGCAATTCTTTTGCTTCACAAAACATTGAAAGATTTATTTAAATCACTCATCTGTAAGTAACATACTTGGTATTCATTCAATGTGCAATTGATTATTAACAAACTACCCAAACAGGCTCAGTACCAGAGAAAAACTAATATCAATAGTAATTGATACCAGGCACATTAAGAATTCCCACCTTTTAAAAAGAAATAAAATTCTTTGTTAAAAAAAGTTATGGATGCAGCTCAGTGATAAAGCATCCCTGTGTATAATGCACAGCAATACAAGTGTGAAAAAATAATAAAAGTGTAATGCAAGGCATGCTTGTACCTGTGTCATTGGTGATCTCATTCTCTGAGCAAGGGGTGCAATCAAAACAACAGGCAGCTTTTCCTTCCTGAGGGGTTTTCCTAAATCCAGGATTACAGCTCTCACTGCATACAGAGTGGGGATTCTGAGGAAATTCAGATATGTGTTAGTAACTGCTTAGCCTTCTACTTAATTCTTCACAACTGGAGTAAAAATTCTTAATTGTTATGAGTACATAAATCCAAATACTGATTCTAAACCACACTTATTTAATGGCACAAAAGATGTCAATATTTACAACCATGCACTTAGATAAATGTATTTCTTTCTCACTAGTCAATGGTTGGGTAAATAAGAAAATCCCTTACATTGGAAACTGAACTTTTACATTTCCAGCCATTGGTGTTCATTTGCTTGTTTATTTGTCAAACAAAGATGGGACACAAAATACACATGAAGATTTTGACTATTTGTGTTTAATACAAGGCATTACTTAGCTATAATGTACCTCTGTAATTCCTGTGGCCCACTCGATCATATCCTCAGATAAAGATAATTGTTGCCCATTTGGAACAAGAGGGGTAAACTCTCCAACTTTCACTTTACATCTAAGACTTTCTGGAAAATTCCAGTAGTTGAAAATGTCATACTTTTCCTCCACATTACTTTTCTTGTCTAAAGTCACATGCTCTCCAGTGGGATTGTTAAACGTCATTTTCTTGAGGAAGGGGTGCAGCTGAGACAGAAACAGCATCCTCTGATTAACAGGGTGCAAGTATTGAGGCACAAACCATCAATGTAGGAAGACCTAATTCTGTTTAATCCACTTCATAATGGAACTTTCATACAGTCTCAAATGAAGTAGAACAGATGAAAGCCATTTGAGGATGAACATATCAAAATGTTCCTCAAATGTCAGTGTCTTTTTTGTTTTTGATTTTGGTACCAGGAATGAAACTCATAACCTCATGCTTGCCAGACAGGCACTTGTGCCATTGAGCTATATCCCCTGCCTGAAATGTCAGTTTCAGGAGAAAAGACTCCAAGCAAGTCCATCTACATAGACAGTTTATATAAATCTTAAATGTTTGTCAAACTCACTTTTTTTGGGCTTCTTTCCATGAAATCTGCTTGCTGATGCATTTATCAATACTAAAAATGAATGCAGAAGTAAATGTAACAACTCAAACTATATCCAATATACTGTGTAACACCATGTGTGTACATGAAGAAGTATGTATTTCCCAAGAAGAACTGCATGTGAACATTTTAGTTTTTATTGAAAATGTCAAGTGGGAAAAGCACTGATATCCTTTTGGAAAACGGTAAAGATTCTGACTCATTTTAGGGTCAAATGTAGTGTAAATGGTCTTAATTCATCAATTAAAAGAAACAGACTGGCAGAATGGATGAAGAAACAATGTCCAACCATACACTGTCTACAAGAAACCCATCTAACCCAAAAGGAAAGACATAGACTGAAAGTCAAAGAATGGAAAAGAATACTCCATGCTACAGGAACTAAAATAAAAAGTGGGGGTAGCTATTCTGTTTGCAGACCATGTGAAATTCAAACAAAAAACAGTCTGAAGATATAAAGAAGGTGACCACATACTAGTTAGGGGAAAACTGCAAGAGGAAGAGATAACAATCTTAAATATATATGGACCAAATTCCAGAGCACCCAGCTATACAAAGCAATTATTAAAAGGTGAAAGATTTATATGATCTGAAGAGAAACCAGAGTATACAAAGCAATTATTAACAGAAATGAAAAATCAAATGGGCAGTAACACAATTATAACAGGAGACCTTAACACACCATTGACACAAAGGGATAGATCAATTAGACAGAAAATCAGCAAAGAAATAACAGAACTGAATCACTCCTGTGAACAAATGGATTTGATAGATGTATACACAGTGTTCCATGCAACAACATCAGAATATACATTCTTTTCAGCAGTACATGTGACATTCCCTAAAATAGACCATATACTAACCCACAGAACATATTTAAGTAAATCCAAAGAATTGAAATTATCCCATGCATGTTATCGGATCATAGCAACATGAAACTGGAAATAAATGATAAAAGTAACTGCAAATACACCAGAAACACATGGAAATCAAACAATACACTCTTGAGCAATCAGTGGCTCACATCAGAAATGAAAGAAGAAATTAAGCAATATCTGCAAGCAAACCTAAATACAAATACAACTTAACAGAACCTGTGGGATGCAATGAAAGAGGAACTCAGAGGAAAATTTATTGCACTGAGTTCCCACATTAGGAAAACAGAATGAGCACAAATAAGCAACCTGATATTACACCTCAAACATCTAAAAAAGAAGAGCAAGCCAATCCCAAAGCCAAAAGAAGGGAGTGAATTATAAAGACCAGAACAGAAATTAATGCAATAGAGGCTAAGAAAACAATACAAAGAATCAATGTGTCAAAGATTTGGTTCTTTGAAAGAATAAATAAAATTGATAAGCCCCTACCCAACCTAATTTAAAAAAGGAAAGAAAAGACTCACATTCACACAATTCAGAATGAAAAAGGTGAAATCACTAGTGACCCTGTGGAAATACAGATGATCATCAACAACTATTTCAAAAACCTCTACTCTCATAGGTGCAATAACACAGAAGAAATGGACAGATTCTTAGAAACTTATCGACCACCAAAGCTGGATCAAGAAGATGTAAAACTGCTGAAAAAAACCAATTTCTATTAATGAAATTGAAAATGTAATCAAGTCTCTACCAACAAAGAAGAGCCCAGGCCTAGATGGATTCACTGTGGAATTCTATAAGAAATACAAAGACGACTTAATGCCGACACTCCTCAAACTCTTCAATGAAATTGAAAGGGAAGGAATTCTCCCTAACTCATTCCTGGAAGCAAATATCATGTTAGTACCAAAACCTGAGAAATTCCCAGCTAAGAAAAAGAGAACTACAGGCCAAACTCCCTAATGAACATAGATGCAAAAATTCTCAATAAAATATTGGCAAACAGGATGCAACAAATCATCAAGAAGATTTGACACCATGACCAAGTGGGAGTCATCCCAGGCATGCAGGGATGGTTCAACATGCATAAATCAATAAATGTAATCCACCATATCAATAGAGCCAAAAGGAAGAATCACATGATTATTTCTATAGATGCAGGAAAAGCTTTTGATAAGATCCAATACCTATTCATGATAAGAACTTTACAGAGAATTGGAATAGATGGTCTTTATCTCAATATGATAAAGGCCATCTATGACAAACCAACAGCCAGCATCATATTAAATGGACTAAAATTGACAGCCTTTACCTTGAAATCAGGCACACAAAAAGGATGTCCCTTACCACTGCTCCTATTCAACATAGTACTGGAAATACTAGCCAAAGCAATTAGACAAGAGAGAGAAATAAAAGGAGTAATGATAGGAAAAAAAGTTAAATTATCATTATTTGCAGATGATATGATAATTTACATAGAAGACCTCCAAACCCCATTGCAACATTCCTATATATAATAAATAAATTCAGCAATGTATCTGTACACAAAGTCACTACTCAAAAATCAATAGCATTTTTATACACTAACAACAAATTCACCAAGGGAGAAATAAGAGAAGCCACACCCCTCACACATTAAGTATTCACAAAAATGTAATACTTAGGAATTAATCTAATGAAAGATGTACAAGAGTTGTACAGGGAAAATTATAATATCCTTAAAAAAGAAATTGAAGAGGACCTCAATAAGTGGAAAGACATATCTTGTTAATAGATAGGAATATAAATATTGTGAAAATGGCCACTCTCCCAAAATTCTTATACAGATTTAATTCAATCCCAATGAAAACGCCACTAACATACCTCATAGATCTAGACAAATCACTCCTAAAATTCATCTGGAATGAGAAGAGACTTAGAATTGCAAAGACAATTCTAAGCAGCAAAGCCAAGGCAGAAGACATCACAATCACTGATTGAAGTTATACTGCAAAGCTACTGTAGCAAAATCAACATGGTATTGGAATAAAAACAGACCTGAAGATCAATGGAATAGACTAGAATATATGACTACGAACAAACGCAGTCACCTTATCTTTGATAAAGGGGCCAAACATGTTCACTCGAAGAACAATAGTGTCTTTAATAAATGGTGCTGGAAAAACTGGCTTTCAATATTCTGAAAACTAAAATTAAGCCCATGCCTATTACCACGTACTAAACTAAAATCTAAATGGATCAAAAAGTCTAAATATTAAAACAGAAACACTAAATCTGCTGTAAGACAAATTAGGTAAAAATCTTGACGAGATAGGGCTTGGTAGAGAATTCATGAATAAGAACCAAACTGCACGGGAAATACTTCCCAGAATCAGTAACTGAGATCACGCCTTATTAAAGAGTTTCTGCATGTCCAAAGAAATCTCCAGCACACTGAAAAGAAAACCGACAAACTTGGAAAAAATCTTAGTGAACTGTTCCTCAGACAAAGGACTTCTGTCTACAACTCGTAAAGAATTAAAAAAAAAATGAGGCCCCTGAAATTCAAAGCTCCAATCCAAAAACGGGCATCCAAGATAAACACACAGTTCTCAGAGGAAGAAATATGAATGGCAAATAAATATGTGAAAAAATGTTCATCATCATTGATCACTAGAGAAATGCAAATTAAAACAAAACTCAGGTTCCATCTCACCCCAGAACGAATGGCCAGGATAAAGAAAACTACCAATAGCAAAGGCTGGAGAGGCTTCCAGGAAAAGTAACTCTTCTGCACTGTTGGTGGGAGTGTAGCCTGGTGCAACCACTGCAGAGGCAATCTGGAGATTCCTCAGAAAGCTGGGGTTGGAGTCCCCATTTGACCCAGCTATTCCATTCTTAGGCATATTCCCAGAAGAACTGAAAACATCTTACCACAGTGATATATGTGCACCCATGTTTATAGCAGCACAATGTGTAATAGTCAGATCTTGGAAACAATCTAAGTGCTCATCAACTGAGGAATGGATAAAAAAATTGTGGTACTTCTATACAATGGAGTACTACTCAGTTATAAAGAATGATCACATTGAGATATTTATAAATAAATGGATCAACTTGAGACCATACTCATAAGTGAAATAAATCAAACTGACATGTATAAATACCATATAGCCTCACTAGTGTAAGAAATGGTAAGAGTACATAAGATATTTGGTAATTATGGTTCACCATTATATTGCTTCAAAGTCTTATGTTTTCATTCATTGGTTTGAATGGTTTTATTGTTTTGTTTGATCTTAATATATGTGATGGTATGAACACAATATGACAGCCATTGTTGTTTTGATATCATCTTGCTCTGAAGTCCTACCATGCTCTTGTTTTTCTATTACCATTGGTTCTATCACATTGTGTCTTATTGGATTTTAATATGTATGATATTATAAAAATTTTTTGTATGGAAAATGAGATAATATAGTAGCCATTGTCCATCTTCAGTTATTTGGTTCAGAATGCCTTGCAATGCTTTCATTCTCTTGAGTGGTTTTATTCTATTTTGTTATGTTTGACATTATTGAGTGTAAAGCTAAGCTCAACTATTTCAAAGAAAGAGACATGATATCTACACTTAATATCCAATTGTCTTGTTGTGAAGTGCTGTGTTGCTTATATCGTTCTGTTCTGATCTGCTTAGATCTGTCCTCTTTTGTTTTATTCTCTTTAAAATAAAAAAATTTCAAAATTAAAAGACTATTTACAGAAGCAATAGCCAAAAAATTCCCAAACATGGGAATGGAAATTGATACATAGATAAGTGAAGCATACAGAACACCAAATAGCCATAACCAAAATAAAACTCCAGTCAGACAGATAATAATCAACATCATAGAAATTCAACATGAACAAAATATGAAAAGTGATTAGAAAGAAGAAACAAATCAGCTATAAAATAAAGCCTATAAGAATCACATTAGACTTCTTAACATAAACAATAATTTCAAGAAGATCATGGAGTGAGGTATTTCAGATTCTAAATGAAAATGACTTCCAGCCCAGATTGATGTACCCTGAAAAAACTGTCCTTCAAAATTGATGAAGAAATAAGATTCAGCCATATATAACATGAAAAAATATATTACATATTTATATGTTTATCTTTTCCCTATTTATCCATATCAGATGCACATATTTGAATAAGAGGAAAGGAGACAGAAGATCTCTGGCATCCATCTTCAACTCTCCTGAGGCAGATAAAGAGGTCACAAATGGAGAAGAAATGAAATACCAGATAGCAGAAATCTATGAAAAATTCATAGAAGGGATGTATTGTCTCCTGTATTGCTTCCCTTGTGTAAGAAACTTAACAAGTAAGTATGATCCATAACCTTCAACAGATATTGTGAAAGGGTAAGAAAGTGCTGAAAAGGGGGAAAAACAACTCATGGAAAAGGAGAAATGAAGGAAGGGAAAAGAAAAAAGATATAAAATTGTATGTTTACATTTAAGATAGCTAAGATGATTGGACTACTAATTCTATTAGTTCTTGGAACAACACAGTTAACACTCATAGAATTAGATTAATTTTGCATGTTTATATCTGATAACCTGAGTAACTCTTTTGAAGATACCCATGCAAAAAGACAACCTTTGTTATGTTTGTACCTCCTTGTTTTGAAACTGTATGTGTATTGTTATTGTTCTTGGCTTTTGTTATTGTTGTTTGTTTGTCTCTTTTTTCCTTGTTTTTCTTCTATTTTTGTTTTATTTTTCCCTCTTTAAAATAAAAGAAAGAGATTAACCTATAACAAATGTGGGTGGCAGTGCGAGGATGAACTAACTCTTCTCCATGATTGGTGCATGTGTAGACTGGTGCATTCACTGTGGAAATCAGTGTGGAGATTCATCAGAAAACTAAAACTAATAGTTCCATTTAATCAAGCGATTCCCCTTGTAAGTATCTTCTCACAAGAACTAAGAGCATCATACACAGTGATGTATGCACAACCAAGTTTAAAGCAGCAAAGTTTGTCTTAAGTAATGCTTAGAAACAGACCAAATCCCATCAACCTATGAATTGTTTACATTTGTGTTTTTTGTTTATTTTTAAAATGAAATATTAACTGAACCTTAATGATAAATTTCAGACATTTCTTTGCAAAAGTACACCCTTTGAGATCACACTGTCATGTGAAATAAATTGGACACACAGATGTGTTAGGCAAACGGGTATATGAGACAACAATTGGAAACCAAGGCTGTGGGAACAGTCAGATTTTATTCATCTGCCTACAGGCAGGCTGACATTGGAGTGATATAATCAGCTATCTGAAATAGAAAGTGAAAACATATAAGTTTTTCAATGAAGATCAGAATTTCAGAGTCTCAAAAGTCTGGATAGAATTTTTGAAGTCATGATTGCACAGAAAACCACCGCAGGCATGTGTAGATAGAACTGGGTGCCAAGGAGACTTCAGTTGCCATCCTTGAATGTCTTTATGGACCCCACTTCTTGTTCCAAAGGGACAGCATATGGTTTACCATTATTTACAAGGAGAGACAGGGAGTTTCTCAGGTCTCTCTCAGAGCATCCTTAGGTCAGGCCTGACAATGTGTGAATATGCAGTGTTTCCCTTCTGTGAAAAACTAAAAGTATAAATAAGAAACAAAATGTATGATAGATACTGTGAAGTAGGAAGAAAATTTTCAAAGGAAAGGAAAAGTGTGGAGGGGGAGAGGGAAAGGATGGAAAGGAAAGGAAAGGAAAGGAAAGGAGAGAAAAGAAGGTTAAAAAACAAAGATTTTGTAAATGATGAGTGGAAGAGGAATTGAAAAAGAATGCAGAAAGAAGAGGAATCCTGATGTATCTTGTACAGGAACAGATTACCTAAGATTATGGCTCATTATGTATACCTACATTATACCATGAAACTGAATTTTAACAAAAGATTAGAGAAAGATGAGTCAGTTTTTCCTTAAAATTATGACTTGTGAGATAATCTAATATCAGAAGAGAAAAATGCATCTTTTCATTGGACCTCTCATGTATATTAGAAAAATATACTTTTAATTTAAGTAGATTTGTTCTTTACAGAATGTGTTTTACCTCTGAACCCATGCAGAAAATACCTTTTTGGCCTTAACAAAATAATGTAGCACTTAGGAAGAAAGATGCAGCCCAGCAGCCCTGCACCAGAGGCCAAGATGGAGAAGACCTCCATAGCCACCCTCACCTTCCCCTTGCTGCTGTGGTACATGGGGAGGAAGGTGACCCACACACTGCAGAACACCAGCATGCTGAATGTCAGGAACTTGGCTTCATTGAAGGTGTCAGGCAGGTTCCTGGCCAGGAAAGCCACAGTGAAGCTGACCAGGGCCAGACAGCCCAGGTACCCCAGGACACAGTAGAAGGCAGTGAGGGAGACCTTGTTGCATATGATGATGAGGTGGCTACGTTCAGAGTGTGCATCTGTGTCCACAAATGGTGGATTTGTTCCCATCAAGACTCCACAGATAGTGAGTTGGATCAAGGAGCAGATTGGGATGATGCAGTTAGGAGCACCTGACAACAGCATCTGCCTCAGCTTTTTGCCTGGAGCAGTGACTTCAAAGGCCAGCACCACAATAATAGTTTTGGCCAAGACAGTGGAAACAGCCACAGTGAATGCAGCTCCAAATATGGCCTGCTGGAGGATGCAGGTGACTGTATTGGGATGGCCAATGAAGAGCAAGGAGCCGAGGAAACAGAATGTGAGTGAGATGAGCAGGATGTAGCTGAGAGCCTTATTATTTGCCTTGACAATGGGTGTGCCTCCATGCTTGACAAATAGCCCAAGAATGACAAATGCAAGAATTGTGAGACTCAGGGCTGCACCAACCAGACTCATCCCCAGGGGGTCTTCATAATTCAGAAAAATCCTAGACTTTTGGAAACAGTGGTTTCTCTGATTGTTGGCATACTGATGGTGTGGACATTTCACACACTGCTCCATATCTAGTGAGAAGTTGAAATTATCATCAGTACCAGTTTATTATTTCCTGTTCAAAGTTCTACTCAAAGAATCTCTTGATTAGTTGAACCAAATTTCCCTCCTCTTTTTAATAGACACAAATAGAGAATGTTGCATAGGAAGCAATTCTGCAATACTGCTGACATATTCTTATGGTATAGTGGATCATACCATTTATTCTTCTTAGTAATCTGTCATTTTCATAAGAGCAATTCTTTCTCTTCACAAAACACTGAGAGATTTATTTAAATCACTCATCTCTAAGTAAGATACTTAGTATTCATTCAATGTGCAATTGATTATTAACAAATTACCATAACTGGCTCAGTACCAGAGAAAAACTATTATCAGTAGTAATTGATACCAAGCACATTAAGAATTTCCACCTTTTAAAGAGAAATAAAATTCTCTGTTAAAAAAGTTATGGATGCAGCTCAGTGATAAACTATCCTTGTGTATAATGCACAGCAATACAAGTGTGAAAAAAATAATAACAGTATAATGCAAGGCATGCTTGTACCTGTGTCTTTGGTGATCTCATTCTCTGAGCAAGGGGTGCAATCAAAACAACAGGCAGGCTTTCCTTCCTGAGGGGTTTTCCTGAATCCAGGATTACAGCTCTCACTGCATACAGAGTGGGGATTCTGAGGAAATTCAGATATCTGTTAGCAACTGCTTAGCCTTCTACTTAATTCTTCATAACTGGAGTAAAATATCTTAATTGTTAGGAGCACATAAATCCAGATACTGATTCTAAACCACACTTATTTAATGGCACAAAAGATGTCAGTATTTACAACCATGCATTTAGATAAATGTATTTCTTTCTCATTAGTCAATGGTTGGGTAAATAAGAAAATCCCTTACATTGGAAACTCAACTTTTACATTTCCAGCCATATGTTGAACCACCCTTGCATTCCTGGGATGAATCCCACTTGGTCATGGTGTATAATCTTCTTGTTGGGGACTGGGGATTTAGCTCAGTGGCATAAGCCCCTGCCTTGCAAGCACTCGGTCGTGAGTTCGATCCCCGGTACCAATAAAAAAAAAAATTCTCCATAAGGAAATCTTCTTGTTGACTTGCATTCTTGTTGCATTCTGTTTGCCTGTATTTGATTGAGAATTTTTGCATCTATGTTCATAGGGAGATTGACCTGCAGTTCTCTTTTTTTGTTGGGTCTTTCTCTTGTTTTGGTATTAGGGTAATACTACCTTCCAGGGATGAGCTAAGTAAAATTGTTTCCATTTCAATTTCATTGAAGTTTGAAGAGTGTTGGCATTAAGTCTTCCTTGGATTTCTTGTAGAATTCAGCTGTGAATCCATTAGTACCTGGGCTTTTCTTTGTTATTAAGGTTCTAATTACATTTTCATTTTTATTAACTGAAATTGGGTTATTGAGAAGTTTTACATCTTCTTGATCCAGCTTTATTAAATCATATGTTTCTAGGAATCTGTCCATTTCTTCTGTTATAAAAACTGTAAGAGAAGAGGTTTTCAATGTAGGTATTGATGATCTTCTATATTTCCACCAGGTGTGTAGTGATTTCACCCTTTTCATTCTTTATTGCCTGAAGTTGAGTTTTTTCTTCCCCTTTTAAAAATAAGGTTGGCTAGGGGCTTACTTATTTTATTTATTCTTTCAAAGAACCAACTCTTTGATTTGTTAATTATTTTCTTGGCCTCCATTATGTTGATTTCCACTCTGATTTTTATGATTTTCCCCCTTATTTTGGCTTTGGGCTTGGTTTGTCCTTCTTTTTCTAGTTGTTTGAGGTGTAGTATTAAGTTGTTTATTTGTGTTTGTTCTGTTTTCCTGATGTGGGACCTCACCATATTAAATTTCCCTCTGAGGATTACTTTCATTGCATCTCACAGGTTCTGGTAAGATGTATTTGTATTTTCACTTACTGGTAGACATTGTTTAATTCCTTCTTTAATTTCTTCTATGACTCATTGATTTTTCAGGAGTGTATTGTTTAATTTCCATGTGTTTGTGTAGTTTTTGCAGTTTCTTTTGTCATTAATTTCCAGTTTTATAGCACTATGATCAGATAATATGCATGGGATAATTTCAATTTTTTCATTTACTTACGAATGTTCTATAGTCTAGTATATGGTCTGTTTTAGAGAATGTATTGTGTGCAGCTGAGAAGAATGTATATTCTGGTGTTGTTAGGTGGGACAGTCTGTACATACCAACTATTTCCATTTGTTCACAAGTTTGATTCAATTTGGTTCTTTGTTGATTTTCTGTCTAGTTGATGTGTCTTTTTGTGTCAAAAGACTGTTAAAAATCTGCCATTATAACTATGTTATTGCTTATTTGATTTTTCACTTCTAGTAATATTTGTTTTACATAGCTGGGCACTCCCATATTCAGTGCATGTATTGTTTAGGATTGTTATCTCTTCCTCTTGAAGTTTCCCCCTAACTAGTTATGTAGTGACCTTCTTTATTTCTTTTGATAATTCTTGGTTTGAAGTTCACATTATCTGCAAACAGAATAGCTACCCTGCTTTTGGAGGGGTATTCCTGTTGCACGAAACATTGTTTTCCATCCTTTGACTTTCAGTCTGTGAATTTCCTTTTGGGTTAGATAGTTTTCTTGTATGAGGCATGTGGCTGGATGTTGTTTTTTTGATCCATTCTGTCTCTTTAAAGTGATGAATTGAGGTCATTTACACTAATGATTATAACTGATATCTATTGTCTCATTTTGGTCATGCTATCTTTCTCTGTTGGTTCTTTACCTTTCCCCTCTCTTTAATTGTCTGTCTTGCTTAGTGGTCTATTGCTGTTGGTGTTCTTGGTGTTGTAACTGTTTTTATATCTATCTAAAATATCTTTCAGTGTTCTTTGCAGGATTGATTTGGTTGTCATGAAGTTTTTCAAATAAGAAGGATAAAGAAAAACAAGAAAGATAAAGAAAGGCTTATGGAAACAAAGTTCATCAGCTACCTGGAAAGATAAGATTGTGTGCCAGACTGAGGGCAGACAAGCTGGCTAAGTTTTACCTTCTGCTATCTCCATATGGCATCCATCTGCCCTGGAGTGAAATCCATCTGAGGGACACCTTGTGGACATTATCAAATAAAATAAGGGACACCCAATTATTTCTTCTTGTATATCTAGGGGGATCAATGTCAAAGTTTCATAGTCTTTTGGAATCACTGAAAGAAGTTCAATCCTCACACTGGGTGCTTTTTACATTACAGACAGGGGTAACTGAGTAACACTAGAAGATATTGGACCCTTACATGTTAAAGGAAAAAAAGATCCATTTGATATTTCTCTTGCCTTATCCCCTAGAGCCAAAATGGAATACAACTAGATAGACTCCTGGTCCTTCTTCCTTCAAACAAAGACCAAGATGAGATAAACTGAAAATAGTGGCATGTTTATTTGAAAAGTGCCAGGTGAAAGGGTGAGAGAACACCACAGTGCCAAATTTCTTTGTTTCTCTGTTTCTTTCTTTTTGTTCAGCCAATTTCACTCAGGTTCTCTACCAGACCCTTCTCCTTCCCCCGCAAAGTGTATGAGGAGACCCAGGCACCAGGATTAGGAAACTTGAGTTTGGACTTTGCATTGCCATTAGCTTCCTGGGTGTCATCAGGAACACCATTTTGTTCCCTCAGCTGCAGAGTTTTTTAAACCTAATTTGCAGCTGCACCTCTTGTGTTGCAGTGATCACTTACAGGTGAGTCTGGATTTAAAATGACATGAGTGTCAGGGACATTGCAGCAGAAAGTAGCTTTGGGGGAGAACAGTGTCTATATGACTTGGGCATATCTTCATGCCACTTGCCGGGGATACCTCAGGTCACAGTCTGGACACTTTTTGGTGAACTGCAGGGAAAGTAAGTTCATCTTGGATTTAGGAAGGAAGCCATCAGCCCCTTCTTGGACCTTTGGCCATTTTAAATGCTGCTGTGTTGCCTGGAGCCTGTGGCAGCCTTATGCACACTCCCAGTCACTCCCAGAGCCTGTGATCACCCCTCTGCCAGCAGCAACACTGTCCTGCCTGCTTCACCCTGTGTGTCTGTGGCACTTAGGAAACTTCTTCATGGCCCCTTGACACACCTCCCTCTGTGACAGGGAACAAAACACACTGCTCTGTAAGACCTCGTGATGATCCTGTGTCAGCAGCTGGTGTCTCTTCCCTTCAGGTTTGTGGGCTTTTCCTTTCACCTGCTATGTCCTTTCCACTTTCCCTTCCCAAAGGACTGCACCCTCTGCAGAGTCCCTTCTCTTCAGGCAGCCTGTTCCCTGGAGCCATGTGTCCACCCTGGGGACTGGGATGGGGAGCCCACAAGGAAGCTTGAAGTCTGGGGAGATAGGAGGTTGTGGGAGTGAGCTTGGTTCAGGCTTGGGAGATTCTCACTGGAAGTAGAATCACCACTTCTTACTTTTTTCCCTCCACAGAGCCAGGATGCTACCAGGGCCTGTGAGCTCCTTGTTGAGATCAAGTGAGTGTCTCCTACTGGGGCAGCAGTGCCTAGGCTGAGGGGTTAGGGCAGGCCACTGCCCATGAACCTGTTTCCCATTCAGCCACCTGCATCCTGACCCTGTGTGTCCATCCCCAGGAATTTCTCTTGGACCTAAATCCCAAGATTCAAAACTGAGGTACCAGAGATTGGGGCCAGAAGTGGGGAGATGGGAAGATACTAGACAGATGACAGATGTTCCTAAAGTGGCCAGTTTCTCCTTTCATCTACTATCTCCTATGTTTTTGGTAGGTGTGTAAGTTAAAAGAGCAGAAGAAGCTTAACAGAAAAGTCCAGGTGTTTCCTGTCAGCTTGGAAGAATCACTGAAATGGATGGGTGAGTGGGGATAATGGTGACCCATAGGAGGGCCTGATGGCTGGCTGTGGGTGGGATTTACACTGCCCAAGGTAGCAAGGTGGATTCAAGACAATGGTAAAGGGAAAGGAGATGTGCCAGGAGACGGCAATTTTGTCATCTCTCTGAGACTCAATGTCCCCATCTACAGACAGATGTGCTGCCAAACCCCACCACACAGTAATGTGGCTTCAATCCTGGCCATCACCTGGGTATGAGGAATCATTAATGAGGAAGCCAAGGTTCAGGCAAGGAGCCTGAAGTAGGGGCTGAGCACTAAGGAGCTTATTCAGGGAGAAGAGACCCAGTCCCTTATTGTTGCTTCCTTTATCACCTGTGCTCTGAGCCCTGGACCCCCAAGTTGGGCTGAGGAGGAACTGTGGCTGTTGTCTGAGTTGCAGAGACTGCAAGAGCTAGAGTGTATCTCAGGGCACCTTAATGTACAGGTAGACAAAACCATAGCCTGTGTCAGAGGAACCTGGAGTAGGAGGAGCATTTTTTGGCAGATAGAGTGCAAGGCAGAGCTGTAGAACAGTGAAGGAGAATAGGAACATCCCACAGTGCTTCCAGAGCCAGCACAATACCATCAATAGCTTACTCCTGCAGAACTGTGCATTCAAGGAGAAGCTGAGTCAACTGATGGATGGCTTCCTAAGGCTGGTGCATATCCACTACTCACTGGGCACCTCACTGTCAGGTCCTTCAGGGCAGAGAAACACACTCACCTTTCTGGGTCCTTTCCCCCTACAATACAATGGGTAGCCCTAGCCCTCAACCATGAAGGTGACCTGTGAGCTAGAACCCTGCTGGGCCATTTACTGTGGATAGGGGATGATTCTCCATCCTTCCCTGTGCTACAGATACCCCAGTGGGGGTCTTCAGTCTGTCTGTGCTAGTGGTACTGATTACCATTCTCTGTAGAGTGAAGACAACATCAACACCACCTGTACCCTGCACTCAGAGCAGCTCGAAAGGAAGGAGCTGACTAGAAAGCTGCAGGATAAGCTGTCAGAGCTCAAGGCAATGGTAACTCCTGCCCCACAGGACTTGGCTGGACAGAGGTGCCACCTATGGGGAGGGGAGCTGCTGGAAACAGGACTTATCTCCCACAGCTGGGGGGACAAGTGATCCAGAGTCCTTCAGTATTTGCCAGAGAAGTTCTGTGAATCTTGCTTGCTCCAGGACTCTGACTGTTAGAGGTGGGTGGCTCTGGGATACTCCCAGGTCCTGATACCATCTACCTGCTGCTACATTCCTGAGGCCTCAACCTAGGAGAACACAGGATTGAAAGGGAGGCTCCTAGGGCTCACATCGAACTGAATCTCAGCTGCACTAGTCACAGTTTCAATGTTTCCCATCACCAAGTCTCAGATCACATCAGGTCAAAAAGATTAACATTTTCTCCACAGAGTTTGTATATTAAGTGAGATAATGTGTGTAAAGTATTGAGCAGGGCCTGGGCCCTGACCATACATGCACAGGCTGAATTCCAGCACATGGGGGAAACTAGGAACTTGCTCCCAGGAGTAAGACCACACCCTGTATCTGAAATCACCCTAAAATGCACGGGAGGTATCCGTGGGCCTAACTGGGCCATGCCCAGTGAACTCGAAGCAGCAAGCAGGCCAGGACCTGACTGCACACACATGCAAGCTGACTGCACACACATGCAAGCTGAATTCCAGCACACAGAAAACCTTGGAACTTTGCTCCCAGGTGGTAAGACCACACCCTGCATTTGAAATCATCCTAAGACCTTTGGGAGGTACTTGTGGGCCTAATTGGGCCATGGCCAGCAAACTCCAAGCAGCAAGTAGTGCCCAGAATCCTTTCCTGGGCCCTGACTGGGCATGTGTTGAATTCCAGTGCATGGGGAAGCCTTAGAACTTCACTCCCAGGCAGTAAGACCACACCCTGTGTTGGAAATCACCAGAAGACACATGGAGTCCCTGAAGGCCCAACTGGCCCACACCTAGTGAGCTCCAAGTGGCAAGAAGTTGCCAGAAGTCTGCCCTGGGAGCTAAAAGTGGGCCAGGTGATTGCCAGTGCACCTAGGAAGCTCTGAAACATCACTCAAAAACCAGAAATAGGCACCACTCCATCTGGCACTGAGGAATGCCACACTGCCCTGGGACCTTGGCCTGTGCTGATGTGAGCTTCCTGTGTGACTCCTGCCAGCCCTGGGGAATGTGTGCTGCCCTTGGACCTTGACTCACATAGCCACCTGCTTCCTGTGTGACTCCAGTCAGCACTGAGCAACATCATGCTGCCTTGGGACCTTGGCCCACACCAAGCAGGAGCCCAGACACAGGACATCTGCTGGCCCCTTTGGGACACTCCCTACTTCCTGGAATAATACTGCTGTTGATCTCCACCCCTGACCCTTTCTCCAAGAATCTTGGGCTAGGGCATATTAACTGTGCTAACTTGTAGGGAAATTCAGTAACTACCTCACCCAAACAGAAGATTTCAGCAGGCTCCAGTCAGTGTGGTGAGTATGCCCCTAAAATAGAGGTGTACAGTGGGTACATAGGGCTAGTAGTAAAGGGCCCTACAACTAACTATAAGACATTGGTGAGTCTGACAAGAGTGTGGGTAACTCCTACCTGCACACAGAAAACATCAGGCAGAGTGAGGAATGTGCCAATAAGGACTTCCCCAACTTGGAGAAAATCGAAAGGGCTTATGAGACACACAGGCACAGAATAGGGACACAGCAGGGCTTCAGCTGACACAAACACTATAGACAGGGAGATTTGGTGACCTGGAGTAAGCTGAAGATAAATAAATAGCAAGAACTAAAAGTGGACCTACATAAATACTCCTAGGCATGTAAATCTAGAAAGAATACAGGACTCACTAACAGGACCTGCTGGAAAAGTCAAGTGACTGGGGCACCTGTTCACTGTGGGACCCAGCAATCAGACAAACCTCACCTTACAATAATACTCCAAGATACACACTACCAACAGTTGACACTAGTGGGACTGAAGGACCAAATATTAACTCAAAAGGAGAAAATGGCAAAACAAAGAAGCAATCTCAAAAATCTAGTCCCCCAGCAGAAAGCACAGGAGGCATTGAAATAGAGGACTTCAAAAGTAACACACCAGAAATCTCTGAAAATATAGCAAGTGAAATAAAAAAACAACTGCATCAGGCTATAGAGGAAATCAAATTAGAAGTACTCTCTCATGTAAAGATAGAAATAACAAACTTAGTAAAGGAGTTGCTGAGCACAGCTAAAGAGGAAATAGAGAAAAAAGTACATGAGCATGGGATACTGATTGAACCCTGAGTGAACAATATAGAAAACAAGCAGAACTCATGAAACAAACTCAAAGAGACATCTAAGAAATAAAAAATTCTATTCAAAGCCAGCAAAACCATTGAAATGGAGCTGAGGATAGGATTTCAGACCTTGAGGGCAGAATCAAAATTAGTGATCATGAAATGAGAGAACTTTTAAAAACAATAAAGCAGAATGAAATGACAATCCAAAGGTTCAAGATGATGCCAAGAGCAACAATATAAGATTAATAGGCATCAGTGAAGATACAGGAGTCAATGCAAGTTACATAAAGAAAATATTCACAGAAGGAATAGCAGAAAATTTCCTAAACTTGGGGGAAAATGATATGCAGAAAAATGAGGCATATAGAATGCCAAACACTCACAACCAACATAAATCTACACCCAGACATATAATAATTAAGCTCTCAGATATTCAGCATAAAACCAGAATACTAAAAGCTGTTACAGAAAAGACACAACTCACCTATCAAGGAAAGCCCATTAGAATCACAGCAGACTTTTCAGTACAAACACTCAAGTCAAGATGAGCTTGTCCTGAGATATTTCAAACCTTGAAAGAAAACAACTTTCAACCCAGACTGATGTACCCAACAAAACTTTCATTCAAATTTAGTGGAGAAACAAGATACTTCCATGACAAAGAACAACTGAAGAAATTCATGTCCACCAAGCCAACCTTAGAAAGAGTATTGAAAGACATACTAGACAGAGATAAAAATGACCACAAACCCCCAAAGAACAACAGAAAGAAATCACAAGGTAGGACAAGCAATTAAACAAGGTGGAAAAACAGAAAGGAAACAACTGGAACATAACATGGCAAAGTTGAACCAGTACATATCAGTGATATCCATAAATACAAATGGCCTCAATGCACCTATCAAAAGAAATAGGTTGACAGAAAGGATCAAGAAACATGATCCCACAATATGCTGTATACAAGAAACATATCTGATGCAAATGGAAACTCAGAGACTAAAAGTCAAAGGGTGGAAACAATATTCCATTCAACAGAAACCCAGAAAAAAAGAGGAGGAACTATTCTATTTGCAGACAATGTGATCTTTAGGCCTGTTTACACACAACATGAACTTCAAACCTAAAATGAATAAAACAGATAGAGAAGGTCACTACATACTTGTTAGTGGAAAAATTCAAGGAAAGAACTAAAAATTATAAATATATAAGCACCAAATACAGGAGCACCCAACTATATAAGACATACTAATGGTCATGAAAAACTAAACACATAAGAACACAATTATAACAGGAGATCTTCACAGCCCATTGTCACAAAGAGATAGATCAACTAGACAAAAAGTCAGCAAAGAAATAACAGAACTGAATCATACCTGTGAGCAATTGGACTTAGTAGACTTTTACACATTGTTCCACCCAACCACATCAGAATACACATTCTTCTCAGCAGCAAATGGGACATTCTGAAAAATAGACCATACATTATCCCATAAAACATTCTTAAGTAAACACAAAGGTATTGAAATCATACCATGCATAATATCTGACCACAGTGCACTGAAATTGGAAATTAATGGCAAAAGAAATTGTAAAACCTGCATAAATACGTGGAAATTAGATAACAGCCTTTTGAACAACCAGTAGGCTACAAATGAAATTAAAGAAGAAATAAAGCAACACCTACAATTCAATGAAAATATAGAAACAACATACTGTAATAAGTGGGATGCAATGAAAGTGGTTTTAAAAGGCAAATATATAGCAATAAATTGTCATATCAATAAAACAGAACAAGCAAAAATAAACAACATAATACTCCATCTCAAGCTTCTAGAAAAAGAAGAGCAAGATAAACCCAAAGCTCATAGAAGAGAGGAAATTGTAAAGATTAGAGCAGAAGCCAATGCAATTGAAACTAAAAAAAAAAACTAAGAATTAATGAATCACAAAGCTGGCTTTTAGAGAAGATAAACAAAATTGACAAACCCCTAGCTAACCTTATCAAGAGAAAGAAAGAAAAAACCCAAATTCATGTAATAAGAACTGAAAAAGGAGAAATTACTACAGATCCCATGGAAATTCAAAAGATCATGAATACCTACTTTGAAAATCTCTACTCACAGAGAGTGGAAAACACAGAGGAAATGGACAGATTTCTAGAAACATATGAACTACCAAAGCTCAATGAAGAAGATATACCAATTTTGAACAACCCAATATCAGCAATCGAAACTGAAAATGTAATTAAAACCTTACCAACAAAGAAAAGCCCAGGACCTGATGGATTCACAGCTGAATTCTACAAAAAAATTAGAGAAGATTTCATGCCAATACTCCTTAAACTCTTCAGTGAAATTGAGAAGAAAGCAATCCTCCCTAAATCATTCCTGGAGGCAAGTATTACTCTGATACCAAAATCAGAGAAAGATCCAACCAAAAAGGAGAACTATAGACCAATCTCACTAATGAACACTGATGCAATGATTCTCAATAAAATACTGGCAAATAGAATGCAGCAAATCATCAAGAAGATTATACATCCTGACCAAGTAGTGTTCATTCTAGAAATGCAAGGATTGTTTAACATACACAAATCAATAAATATAGTACACAACATCAACAGAGCCAAAAACAAAAACCACATGGTCATCTCAATAGATGCGGAAAAAGCTTTTAACAAAATCAAACACATGTTCATGATAAAACCCCTTCAGAAACTTGGGACACACGGTGTCTACCTCAACATTATAAAGACCATCTATGACAAACCAACAGCCAACAATATGATACTAAATGGACAAAAACTGAAAGCTTTCACTTTAAAATCAGGAATAAGATAATGATGTCCACTATCACCACTCCTTTTCAATATAGTTCTGGAAACACTAGCCAGGGCAATCAGACAAGAGAGAGAAATAAAAGGAGTAAAAATAGGACAGGAAGAAGTTAAAATATCACTATTCGCAGATGACATGATATTTTATACAGAAGACCCAATAAACTCAATTAAAAGACTACCAGAGGTAATACACAAGTTCAGCAGTATAGCTTGATACAAAGTCTATGCTCAAAAGTCAATAGCATTCCTCTGCACAAACAAAAAACTCACTGAGAGAGAAATTATGGAAATATTGCCCTTTACAATAACATCTAAAAAAATGAAATACTTAGGAATCAACCTAACTAAAAATGTAAAAGACCTATATGCTGAAAATAACACTATGCTGAAAAAGGAGATTGAAGAGGATGTTAGAAAATGGAAGGACATTCCTTGTTCTTGGTTAAGAAGAACGAATATTGTGAAAATGGCCACACTCCCAAAACTGTTATACAGATTTAACACAATCCCAATCAAAATACCATTGACATATCTCACAGATCTAAAGAAAACACTCCTAAAATTCATTTGGAAACAGAAGAAACCTAGAATAGCAAAGGCAATTCTAGGCAAGAAAAGCAAGGCAGGAGGCATCTCAATTTCTGACTTGAAACAGTACTAGAAAGCCACAGTGATAAATTCAGCTTGGTAAAGGCAAAGAAATAGACCTGAGGATCAAGGGAACAGATTAGAAGATGCAAACACAATTACAAAGACACTCAGCCAACTGATATTTGACAAAGGGGCTAAATATGTCCACTGGAAGAAGGATAGTCTCTTTAATTAACACTGTTGGAAAATTTGGCTCTCTACATGCCGAAGACTGAAACTAGATCCATGCATATCACCATACACAAAACTAAAGTCTAAATGGATCAAAGGCCTCAATATTAAAACAGAAACAAGAAATCTACTGGAAGACAAGGTAGGTAGATGTCTTGGAGACATAGAGGTAGGCAGAGAATTCATGAACACAATGCAAACTGCATGGGAAACACTTCAAAGAATCAACAAATGGGATCTCATATTATTGAAAAGTTTCTGCACTTCAAAAGAAATCACCAACAGAGTGAAAAGAAAACCCACAGAATGGGAAAGAATTTAGGCCAGCAACCCCTCAGACAAAGGACTTGTGTCCAGAAAATACAAAGAATTGGAAAACATCAAGCCCCACAAATTCCAAGACCCTCTCCAAAAATGGGCATCTGAGATGAACACACAGTTCTCAGAGAAAGATATACAAGTGGCAAATAAATACATGAAGAAATGGTCACCATCACTGGTCATTCGAGAAATGCAAATTAAAACACCATTGAGATTCCACCTTACTCCAGAGAGAATAGCTGCCATCAAGAAATCAACTGATAACAAATGTTGGCGAGGCTGCAGGGAAAAGGAAACACTGCTCCACTGTTAGTGGGAATGTAGACTGGTGTAACCATGATGGAAATCCATATGGAGAATTCTCAGAAGACTAGGATTGGAAGCCCCATTCAATCCAGCTATCCCCCTCCTGGGTATTTTACCCAAAGAACTGAAAAGTTCATATCACAGTGATATATGTGCACCCATGTTCATAGTTGTACAACTTGTGATAGCTAAATCCTGGAAACAAACAAGATGCCCATCAACTGCAGAGTGGATGAAAAAGATGTGGCATTTTTATACAATGGAATATTACCCAGCTATAAAAAAGATAATCTTGAGGCCTTCATAGGCAAATGGAGACAACTTGAGACTATCCTCATTAGTGAAAAAATAAGAATCATATTTATAAATATCATATTGTGTCTCTAGTGTAAAAAGTAAATAATAACTACAAGAGTAACAAAACCAAAATGTGTAATTGCTATTGTAAAAAAGAGAGGAGAGCAAAGTGCTCTAAGGGATATAACTGCATGCATGTATGAGTGTGTAAAATAGATGACCATATTGCTGAATCTTTGTTGGATCTTTGAGCAGAACTGTTTGTAGTCTGACTGTTTGAATATTTACTATGTACCATTTAACTTTGTAACTTAAACAACTACATCCAGGATGATAGTATGTAATTTATAAATTGCTGGTTTCTTAGTGGGGTTTTTTCTCATTCTCCTTTTTCTTTCTTTGTTTTAGAATTCTGTATTGTTGCTACCCTTTTTTCTGTTTTATTTCTTTTTTCTCTTCTCTTTAAATAAAATTTGGAAAAGGTATAATTGCTATTGTAAAAAAAGAGGAAATAGGAAGCACTATAAAAGATATAGCTGCAGGTATGTTTAGGTGTGTGGGATTCATGACCATATTTCTAGGTTCTTGTTGGATTGTTGAAGAGATCTGTTTGCACTCCCACTGCTTGAGTGTCTGTTTTGTGTGCTTTACTTCTGTAAACTGAATAACTATTTCTAAAAGAACAATGTGTAATTTGTCAACTAGTGATTTCTTACTGTTTATCTTCTTTTCTTGAAATTCTGTAATATTTCTAACTTTTTCCTTTTTTTTTTTCTCTTTAAATAAAATAAAGAACACAGCTTGGCAGAGACCGGGAAAAAAAAAGTTAACTTGTCATTATTTGTAGATGACATGATACTCTACATAGAAGACCCCCCAAACCTCCATTGAAAGTCTCCTAGATATAATGAATAAATTTAGCAAAACAGCTGGATACAAAGTCAATACTCAAAAATCAATAGCATTCTTATACACTAATAACAAAATCACCAAGGCAGAAATAAGAGAAGCCACACCCTTCACACTAGCATCCAAAAAAGTGAAATACTTAGGAATTAATCTAACAAAAGATGTAGAAGACTTGTACAGGGAAAATTATAATACCCTGAAAAAACAAATCAAAGAGAATGTCAGAAAATGGAAACACATCCGTTGTTCATGGATAGGAAGAATAAATATTGTAAAAATGGCCTTCTCCCAAAGCTGCTATACACATTCAATACAATACCAATGAAAATACCACTAGCATACCTCATAGATCTAGAGAAATCACTCCTAAAATTCATCTGGAACCAGAAGAGACCCAAAATAGCAAAGGCAATTCTGAGCTGCAAAGCCAAGGCAGGAGACATCACAATACCTGACTTGAAGTTATACTACTACAAAGCTACTGTAATAAAATCAGCATGGTATTAGAATTAAAACAGACCTGAAGATCAATGGAATAGATTAGAAGATACATCTACAAATGCACTCAACAACCTTATCTTTGATAAAGGGGCAAAACATGTTCACTGGAAGAATGATTGTCTCTTTAATAAATGGTGCTGGAAAAATTGGCTATCCATATGCTGAAAACTAAAATTAGACCCATGCCTATCACCATGTACTAAACTAAAATCCAAATGGATCAAAGATCTAAATATTAAAACAAAAACACTAAATTTGTTGCAAGACAAAGTAGGTAAAAATCTTGAAGACATAGGATTAGGTAGATAATTCATGAACAAGAAACAAACTGCATGGGAAATACTTCCCAGAATCAATAACTGGGATCATATCTTATTAGAGTTTCTGCACATCCAAAGAAATCCCCAGCAGAGTGAAAAGAAAACCTACAAACTGGGAAAAAATCTTAGTGAACTGTCCCTCAGACAAAGGACTTCTGTCTAAAACTTATAAAGAATTAAAAAAGAATCAGACCCCCAAAATTCAAGGACCCAATCCAAAAATGGGCATCCGAGATGAATACACACTTCTCTGATAAAGAAATACGAATGGCAAATAAGTACATTAAAAAATGTTCATCATCATTGGTCATTAGAGAAATGCAAATTAAAACCACACTGCAATACCATCTCACTCCAGAAAGAATGGCCAGGATCAACAAAACTACCAACATTAAATGCTGGAGAGACTGTGGGAAAAAGGAACTCTACTGCACCATTGGTTAGAGTATAGACTGGTGCAAGCACTTTGGGAGTCAATCTGGAGATTCCTCAAAAAGCTGGGGATGGAGGTCTCTTTTGACCCAGGTATTCCACAGTTAGGCATATTCCCAGAAGATCTGAAAACATCTTACCACACTGATATATGCGCACCCATGTTTATAGTGGCACAATTTGTAATAGACAGATCTTCAAAACAACCTAAGTGCCCATCAACCGAGGAATGCATAAAAACATTGTGGTACTTTTATACAATGGAGTACTACTCAGCTGTAAAGAATGATCACAATATAGTCTCCATAATGTAAGAAATGGTAAGAGTATAGAAGATTTTATGGAAATCATGGTTCACCATTATACTGCTTTGATGTCTTATGTCTTCATTCATTGGTATGAATGGTTTTATTCTGTTTTGTTTGATCTTAATATATGTGATCATATCAATAGTTGCTTTGAAGACATGACAGTATGGTAGCCAGTGCTGATTTAGTATCATCTTGCTCTGAAGTCCTACCATGCTTTTGTTTTTCTATTACCATTGGTTCTATCACATTGTGTGTTATTGGATTTTAATATGTATGATAGTAAAAACAAAATTTTTATGGAAAATGAGATAATATAGCAGCCATTGCTCATGTTCAGTTATTTGGTTCAGAATGTCTTGGAATACTTCCATTCTCTTGAGTTGTTTTATTCTACTTTGTTATGTTTGACATTATTGTGTGTAAAGCTAAGCTCAACCATTTCAAAGAAAGAGACATTATGATAGCTACTGTTAATATCCAATTGTCTTGGTGTGAAGTGCTGTGTTGCTTTCACTGTTCTGTCCTGATCTGCTTGATCTGTTCTCTTTCATTTTATTCTCTTTAAAATTAAAAAAGGTAAGCCCATCAGAATCACAGCTGACTTCTTGACACAGACCATCAGATCAAGAAGAGCTTGGGGATAAGTATTCCAAGCCCTGAAAGAAAATAACTTCCAGCCCAGATTGATGTACCCTGAAAAACTGTCACTAGAAATTAATGGAGAAACAAGATGCTTCCATGACAAAGAGGAACTGGGTGAGTTTGTGACCACTGATCCAACCCTACAGAGAATACTGAAGGACATTTGAGAGAGAGAGAGAAAAAAAAGTACCAGGATTTTAGGAACAGTGGCAGAAAGGCCTCACTGAGTGGGGCATGTAGTAGAATGAAAGAGAAAACTAGTCAAATAAAGGCAGAAAAATAGCATAGTAGAAATAAGGCAGAAAAGGTTGGCTAGAACTTCTAACATAGATGGCCTTGATACACTATATTGTTAATAGTACACCAAGATTTAAAACCCACATTACTCATACTACTCTGCTTAGATGTATTATATTTTGTTTCAGTCATTCTGCCTGTATTAGATTTGAGGGCACAAACACTAATCCTGAAAATAACAGGATATAGTACAGTAATCATCCTTAATTTCCTATTAACTTAATCTAAAGCTCTGTAAAACCTACACTGTTTTACCATGACTGATCATCATCGAATCTGGTTTGTTGGATCACTGTTTTGTATTGATAGATTTTATTCAAAGCTGTTATCAAGTCTGAGAGTATAGCCAACTGCACTTAAGATGACAAGATTCACTAGAATATCCATTCTGGTTGAATATTACCTGCCTTTGAAGTTTTATACTGTCTACAATGTTTTATTTTTACTAATATTGTTATTTACTGCTATACTCAATTATATTGCTATATTCAATTATGCCTGAAGATATAGACATTCTACTGAAGTTAATAAACAACACAGTAATCACTGTAGATCACCTTGTACTGTGGTTTTATACTACTTTTTCATGTTTTTATAGTAATTTTTTTTGGTCTTGCTATGTTTTGTTCTTCCTTCTGATACAGAAAGTATAGAAATACATGCAGTTTCATGCATACATAGCTGTTTACACTCTTACTGTTTGACTATCTACTTTGTATGCTTTAATTTTACAACTTGAACAACTATTTCTAAGAGGACAATATGTAATTTGTAAACTAGTGATATTTTATTATTTATCTTTTTTGGAATTCTGTATTACCCCTACCCTTTACATGCTATTGTTTCTCTTTAAATAAATTTAAAAAAAGATATAACTGCAGGAATATTTAAGTGTGTAGGAATGATACAGTTCTTGTTGGACTGTTCTTGTTGGATTGTTGAACAGATCTGTTTACAGTGTCACTGCTTGAATGTCTACTTTTTATGCTCTAATTTTGTAACTTGAACAACTATTTCTAAAAGAACAATATGTAATTTATAAACCAATGATCTCTTATTGTTTATATTTTTTGAAATACTGTAATATTTCACCTTTTTTGTTTTTTCTCTTTAAATAAAAAAATTAAAAAGAAGTAAAAGAGCCATAGATGTAATATTATAATACCCTGAAAAAGAAATCAAAGAGGACCTCAGAAAGTGGAAAGACATCCCTTGTTTATGGATAGGAAAAATAAATACTGTGAAAATGGCCATTCTCCCAAAACTCTTATACACATTCAATGCAATCCCAATGAAAATACCACTAACATCCTTTATAGATATAGAGAAATCACTCCTAAAATTCATCTGGAACCAGAGGAGACCTAGAATAACAAATGCAATTCTAAACAGCAAAGGCAAGGCAGGGGCAACACAATCCCTGTCTTGAAATTATACTATAAAGCTACTGTAATAAAATCAACATGGTACTGGAGTAAAAACAGTTCTGAAGATCAATGGAATAGATTAGAAGATACACCCACAACTACAAACACACAACCACCTTATCTTTGATAAAGGGGCAAAACATGTTCACTGGAAGAATGACAGTCTCCTTAATAAGTGATGCTTGAAAATCTGACTATCCATATGCCAAAAACTAAAATTAGACCCATGCCTATCACCATGTACTAAAACTAAAATCTAAATGGGTCAAATATTTAAATATTAAAACAGAAACACTAAGTTTGTTGGAAGACAAAGTAGGTAAAAATCTTGAAGACATGGGGGTAGGTGGAGAATTCATGAACAAGAACCAAATGTCATGGGAATTATTTCCCAGAAACAATAACTGGGATCATGTTTTATTAAAGAGTTTCTGCATGTCCAAAGAAATCTCCAGCACAGTGAAAAGAAAACCCACAAACTGGGAAAAAAATCTTAGTAAACTGTCCCTCAGACAAATGACTTCTGTCTAGTATTCACAAAGAATTTTTAAAAATCAGATTCCTGAAATTCAAAGACCCAATCCAAAAATGTGCATCTGAGATGAACACATAGTTCTCAGATGAAGAAATGCAAATGGCAAATAAATACATGAAAAATGTTCACCATCATTAGTCATTAGAGAAATGCAAACTAAAACCACACTGAGATTCCATCTCACTCCAGAAAGAATGGCCAGGATCAAGAAAACTACCAACAACAAATGCTGGAGAGGCTGGGTAAACCTCCTGCACTGTTGGTGGGATGGTAGATTGGTGCAGCAACTGTGGAGGTCAGTCTGGAAATTCCTCCAAAAGCTGAGGTTGGAGGTCCTGTTTGACCCAGCTTTTCCATTTCTAGGCATGTTCCCAGAAGAATTGAAAACATCACACTGCAGTAATATATAAACCCATGTTTACATCAGCACAATTTGTAATAGCCAGATCTTGGAAACAACCTAAGTCCCCATCAACTGAGGAATGGATAAAAAAAAATTGTGGTGCTTCTATGCAATGGAGTACTACTCACCTATAAAGAATGATCACATTGAGATATTTATAAATAAATGGATGCAACTTGAGACCATACTCATAAGTGAAATACTTCAAACTCACACATATAAATACCATATAATCTCCTTAGTGTAGAAATGGTAAGAGTGTATAAGATTTCATGGTCATCATGGTTCCTCATTATATTGCTTTGCAGTCTTATAATATTTTCATTCATTGGTTGGAATACTTTTATTCTGTTTTGTTTGATCTTATTATGTGTATTAGTATGAACAGCTACTTTGAAGAAAACAAGACAATATGGCAGCCATTGCTGATTTAGTATCATCTTGCTTTGAAGTCCTAAAATGCTTTTGTTCTTCTATTAACATTGGTTCTATCATGTTGTGTCTTATTATTTTAATATGTATGATAGTATAAACAAAATTTTTATGGAAAATGAGATAATAAAGCAGCCATTGTTCATCTTTGGTTATTTGGTTCAGAATGCCTTGTAATAATTTCATTCTCTTGAGTGTTTTTATTCTATTTTGTTATGTTTGACATTATTGTGTGTAAAGCTAAGCTCATCTATTTCAAAGAAAGAGATGTTATGATAGCTACTGCAAATATCCAATTGTTATGATAGCTACTGCAAATATCCAATTGTTGTGAAGTGCTGTGTTGCTTACATTGTCCTGTTCTGATTTGCTTTGTTCTGTCCTCTTTTCTATAATTCTCTGTAAAATAAAATAAAATAAAATAAATTTAAAAAGAAAAATAGAACTCAGCACAAGCCCACCTCAGGGCAAGCCTGCCCCAAACCACCAACAAGGCCCACCTTGCCACTAGGAACTCAGCCCAAGCCCGCCTCAGGGCAACTCCACACCAAACCACCACCAATTGCCTGCCCTGTGATCAGAAGTCAGCACAAGACCACCTCAGGGCAAGGCTGCCCTGAACCACCACCAAGGGACCACCCTAACACCCGAATTCAGCACAAGCCTGCCTCAGGGCAAGGCTGGCCCGAACCACCACTGAGGGACTGCCCTGCCACTGGAAGGATCAGAAGATCTCAGCGGTATCCAGTTAGTGTGAGAAAATTTGGAATTTTGCTCCCAGGTGGCGACCTTTGGACCTTTGGATTGAGTCTATCAATGTGGTGAGTATACACCTAAAACAGAGTTGTACAGGGGAGAAATAGGGCCAGTAGTACAACCACCAAAAACTAACAATAAGATTTTGGTGTGTCTGAAAAGAGTGTGGGTGAAACCCTCCTGCACATAGAAAACACCAGGCAGAGTGAAAATGACAAAATGAAAAACCAAAATGCAGTCTCAAACATATAGTTCACCAGAAGCAAGTATAGGAGACATTGAAATAGAGGATCCCAAAAGTAACACACCAAGAACGTCTGAAAAGATAGCCAGTGAAATAAAAAAACAACTGCATCAGGCTATAGAGGAAATCAAATTAGAAGTACTCTCCCATGTAAAGATAGAAATAACAACTTTAGTAAAGGAGTTGTTGAATGCAGCTAAAGAAGAACTAGGGAAAAAAGTACATGAGCATGGGAAACTGATTGAAACTTTGAATGAACAATATAGAAAACAAGCAGAATTCATGGAACAAACTCAAAGAGACATCCAAGAAACAAAAAATTCTATTGACAGTGTGCAAAACCGCCTAAGGAAGCTGAGGATAGGATTTCAGATCTTGAGGACAGGATCAGTTAGTGATCAGGAAAGGATAGAATTTTTGAAAATAACAAAGCACTATGAAATCACAATCCAGAAGGCTCATGATGATGCCAAGAGCAACAATATAAGAACAATGGGCATTAGCGAAGGCACAAGAGTCCAGTCAAATGACATACGTAAAGTATTTACAGAAATAATAGCAGAAAATTTCCCAAACATGGGGAAAAAATCTGATATGCAGGTAAGTGAGGCATATAGAACACCAAACAGTCACAATCAACATAAATCCACACCCAGACACATACTAATTAAGATCTCAGACATACAGCATAAAAACAGAATATTAAAGGCTGTCAGAGAAAAGACACAACTCACCTATCAAGGAAAGCCCATGAGAATCAAGGCACACTTTTCAGCACAAACTCTCAAGTCTAGAAGAGCTTGGAGTGAGGTATTTCAAGCCCTGAAAAAAAACAACCTTCAACCCAGACTGATGTACCCAGCAAAACTTTCATTCAACTTTAATGGAGAAAAAAGATACTTCCATGACAAAGAACAGCTGAAGAAATACATGTCCACCAAACCAACCCTAGAAAGAGTACTGAAAGACATACTAGACAGAGATAAAAATGACCACAATCCTGATAGCAACAGCAGAAAGAAACTTCCAGATAGGATAAGCAATGAATTAAGAGGAAAAGCAGAAAGAAACAACTGGAACATAACATGGAAAAGTCGAGCCAGTAAATGTCAGTGACATCCATAAATATAAATGGCCTCAATTCATGTATAAAGAAAAAGATTAACAGAATGGATCAAGAAACAGGATTGCACAATATGCTGTACACAATAAACAAATCTGACCCAAAAGGAAACTCATAGATTAAAAGTCAAAGGATGGAAAAAAGTATTCCATGGAACAGGAACCCAGAAAAAAGCAGGGGTGTCTATTCTTTTAGCAGACAACATGACCTTCAAACCTAAAATGATTAAAAGAGATAGAGAAGGTCACTACATACTTGTTAATGGTAAAATTCAAGAGGAAGAACTAAAAATTATAAATATATATGCACCAAATACATGAGCACCAAACTATATAAGACAGATACTAATGGACATGAAAAACCCAATACATAAGAACACAATTATAACAGAAGATCTTCCCAGCCCATTGTCACAAAGAGATAGATCAATTAGACAAAAAGTCAGCCAAGAAATAACAGAACTGAATCATACCAGCAAGCAATTGTACTTCGTAAATGTTTACAGAGTGTTCTATCCAACCACATCAGAATAAAAATTCTTCTCAATTGCACATGGGACATTCTCCAAAATAGACCATATATTATCCCATAAAACATCCTTAAGTAAATGCAAAGGTATTGAAATCATACCATGCATAATATCTGACCACAGTGCACTGAAATTGGAAATTAATGGCCAAAGAAATTGTAAAACCTACATAAATACATGGAAATTAAATAACAGCGTTTTGAACAACCAGTGGGCTACAGATGAAATTAAAGAAGAAATAAAACAATACCTACAATTCAATGAAAATACAGAAACAACATACTATAATCTGTGGGATGCAATGAAAGCAGTATTAAGAGGAAAATATATAGCAATAAACTGTCATATCAAGAAAACAAAATGAGCACAAATAACCTAATGCTCCATCTCAAGTGTGAAGAAAAAGAAGAGCAAGCTAAACCCAAGAAGAGAAGAAATTGTAAAGATTAGAGCAGAAAGCAATGCAATTGAAACTAAAAAAAAAAATACAAAGAATTAATGAATCAAAAATCTGGCTTTTTGAGAGAATCAACAAAATTGACAAACCCCTAGCTACCCTTATCAAGAGAAAGAAAGAAAAAACCCAAATTCATGCAATCAATAAAAACTGAAAAGGAAGAAATTACTACAGATCCCATGGAAATTCAAAAGATCATGAATGCCTCCTTTGAAAATCTCTACTCACATAAAGTGGAAAACACAGGAAATGGACAGATTTCTAGAAACATATGAACTACCAAAGCTCAACGAAGAAGACATAGCAATTTTGAACAACCCAATATCAGCTATTGAAATTGAAAATGTAATTAAAAACTTACCAACAAAGAAAAGTCCAGGTCCTGATGGATTCACAGCTGAATTCTACAACAAATTTAGAGGAGATTTGATGCCAGTACTCCTTAAACTCTTCAATGAAACTGAGAAAAAAGCAATCCTCCCTAAATCATTCCTGGAGGCAAGTATTATTCTCAGACCAAAACCAGAGACAGATCCAACCAAAAAAGAGAACTATAGGCCAATCTCACTAATGAACATTGATGCAAAGATTCTCAACAAAATACTCTCAAATAGAATGCAGCAAATCATCAAGAAGATTATACATTATGACCAAGTGGGGTTCATTCCACAAATGCAGGGATAGTTTAACATATGCAAATCAATAAATGTAATACACCACATCAACAGAGCCAAAAACAAAAACCACATGGTCATCTCAATAGATGCAGAATAAGCTTTAGACAAAGTCCCACATATGTTCATGATAAAAATCCTTCAGAAACTTGGAATACATGGCATCTACCTCAACCTTATAAAGGCCATCTATGACAAACCAACAGCCAACATTATACTAAATGGACAAAAACTGAAAGCTTTCACTTTAAAATCAGGAACAAGACAAGGATGTCCACTATCATCACTCCTTTTCAACATAGTTCTGGAAACACTAGCCAGGGCAATCAGACAAGAGAGAGAAATAAAAGCAGTAAAGATAGGAAAGGAAGAAGTTAAATTATCACTATTAGCAGATGACATGGTACTCTACATAGAAGACCAAATATCTCCATTAAAAGACTGCTAGAAGTAATTAACAAGTTAAGTAGTGTAGCTGGATATAAAGTCAATGTTCAAAAATCAAGAGCATTCCTATACACAAACAAAAAGCTCACTGAGAGAGAAATTATGGAAATATCGCCCTTGACAATAACATCTAAAAAAATGAAAAACTTAGAAATCAACCTAACTAAAAATGTAAAAGACCTATATGCTGAAAATTATACTACACTGAAAAAGGAGATTGAAGAGAATATTAGAAAATGAAAGGACAATACTTGCTTTTCATTAGGAAGAACCAACATTGTGAAAATGGCTATACTTCCAAAACTGTTATACAGATTTAATGCAATCCCAATCAAAATACCAATGACATACCTCACTGATCTAGAGAACACACTACTAAACTTCATTTGGAAACAGAAGAAAGCTAGAATAGCAAAGGCAATTCTAGGCAACAAATGCAAGGCAGGAGGCATCTCAATTTCTGACTTGAAACAGTACTAGAAAGCCACAGTGATAAATTCAGCTTGGTAAAGGCAAAGAAATAGACCTGAGGATCAATGGAACAGATTAGAAGATGCAAGCACAGCTACAAAGACACTCAGCCACCTGATATTTGACAGAGGGGCTAAATATGTCGACTGGAAAAAGAATAGTCTCTTTAACAAATGGTGTTGGAAAATTTGGCTTTCTACATGCCAAAGACTGAAATGAGATCCATGCATATCACCATGCACAAAACTAAAGTCTAAATGGATCAAAGACCTCAATAGTAAAACAGAAACAAGAAATCTACTGGAAGACAAGGTAGGTAGAAGTCGTGGAGACATAGGGGTAGGCAGAGAATTCATGAACAAAATGCAAACTGCACGGTAAACACTTCAAAGAATCAACAAATGGGGTCTCATATTATTGAAAAGTTTCTGCACTTCAAAGGAAATCACCAACAGAGTGAAAAGAAAACCAACAGAGTGGGAAAAAATTTTAGCCAGCAACCCATCAGACAAAGGACTTGTGTCCAGAACATACAAAGAATTGAAAAACGTCAAGCCCCCCAAATTCAAAGACCCTCTCCAAAAATGGGCATCTGAGATGAACACACAGTTCTCAGAGAAAGGTATCCAAGTGGCAAATAAATACATGAAGAAATGTTCACCATCACTGGTCATTCGAGAAATGCAAATTAAAACAGCATTGAGATTCCACCTTACTCCAGAGAGAATAGCTGCCATCAAGAAATCAACTGATAACAAATGTTGGCGAGGCTGCGGGGGAAAAACGAACACTGCTCCACTGTTGGTGGGAATGTAGACTGGTGCAACCATTATGGAAATCCATATGGAGAATTCTCAGAAGACTAGGATTGGAAGCCCCATTCAATCCAGCTATCCCCCTCCTGGGTATTTTACCCAAAGAACTGAAAGGTTCATATCACAGTGATATATGTGCACACATGTTCATAGTTGCACAACTTGTGATAGCTAAATCCTGGATACAACCATGATGCCCATCAACTACAGAGTAGATGAAAAAGATGTGGCATTTTTGTACAATGAAATATTACTCGGCTATAAAAAAGTGATCTTGAGGCCTTCATAGGCAAATGGAGACAACTTGAGTCTATCCTCACTAGTGAAATGAATAGGAATCATATTTATAAATATCATATTGTGTCTCTAGTGTAAAAAGTAAATAAGGACTACAAGAATAATAAAACCAAAATGTGTAATTGCTATTGTAAAAAAGAGAGGAAAAGAAAGTGCTCTAAGGGATATAACTGCATGTATTTTTGAGTGTGTAAAATAGATGACCATATTGCTGAATCTTTGTTGGATCTTTGAGCAGAACTGTTTGTAGACTGACTGTTTGAATATTTACCATATACCCTTTAACTGTGTAACTTGAACAACTACTTCCAGCATGACAGTACATAATTTATAAATCGCTCATTTCTTAGTGGGGCTTTTTCTCACTCTCCTTTTTCTTTCTTTCTTTTAGAATTATGCATTGTTGCTACCCTTTTTGCTGTTTTTTTCTCCTCTTTAAATAAAATTTTAAAAATGTATAATTGCTATTGTAAAAAAAGAGGAAATAGGAAGCACTATAAAAGATATAGCTGCATGTATGTTTAGATGTGTGGGATTGATGATCATATTTCTAGGTTCTTGTTGGATTGTTGAACAGATCTGTTTGCACTCTCACTGCTCTAGTGTCCACTTTGTGTGCTTCAATTTTGTAACCTGAATAACTATTTCTAAAAGAACAATATGTAATTTATCAACTAGTGATTTCTTACTGTTTATCTTCTTTTCTTGAAATTTTGTAATATTTCTACCTTTTTCCTGTTTTTCTCTCTTTAAACAAAAAAAATTAGAAAAAGAAAAATAGTATGCCATGAACTTAGCTCATTGCCCTATGTACCTGCCTGGCAAGTGCAAGGTAATGAGTTTGATCCCTGATACCAAAAATTTAAAAAATAGATAAATAAATGGAAAAATAAAGAATTATATCTTTTGTAATATAGCACATAAAATATACATAAGTCATATATACTCCTGATTAAGTATAATTGTCTTATGTATGTTTTATATGTTTTTGTCCTGTTAGTCTATTTGTCAATCAGTATATGTGAAAATTAACTTTATATGGACTTAGAAGAAAAACAAATCTTCTACTGGCAAAAAAAATGGTTGGAATGAGGATAAAAAAGAAGTGAGATGTTTTATGTATATGCACCAATTCCCCAGAATGAGTGTAATCACTACTTACAGTAAGCATGTTATAGTGAAATTAAAAATGAAATAAAAAACCTTTTTTTTAAATTTTTACTTAACAATTAACCAAGTGTCTAAAGTTTAAAAAGTGAAGTTGAGATTATACAATTTTGGTTTTTTGTTCAACAGACCTGAAACTAAATCTCTGATAGATAGTGTCTGAATGGAATTATAGGTCAGTTACTTCTAAAATGTCAAAATACAATTGGATGCAGTGGCATATATCTGTAATCCTAGCTCAACACTAGGGGAATGAAGAAAGATGATTGCAAATTCAAGTTCAGCTGGGATAGTTTAGCACTTAGCAAGTGTAGGTCTGAAAGAAAGACAAAAGAAAAAGAAAGCCAGTGATCTAGCTAGCGTGGAAGCCTAGGTTTTCATTCCTATGGCTGAAAGATACATTGTACTCATCTGCTAATTTCTTGATAGAAAGTGAATATGTGCAACACAAGTAAAGTGTGTTTTCCATAAAATTCTCACAAGCTTGCTGTAAATATGTAGAAAATGTTTGAACAAAGAATTATCCTATATGAGTCATACAAACATTAATAGATATTATAAATGTCTTCACATTTCTACAAGGAGAAATACAATATGCTTATTCAAATATATGGAGGATTTGATATTATCAGGGGGCTTATGAAAACCACTTTATGTTAATACTATTATGTGAATGTAACTAAACCAAAATCTTTCTCCATATTCATGAATGTGGTACAGGACAAGAAATGTTGAATGTTATAACCTGCTTCATTTGGCCACTGGATAATATAAACATAGTATCACATAGCATCACAGAAAAGTATACAATTAGTATTTTATAAATAAATAGGAAACAAAAGAAAAACAAAACAAATCCTTTGAGTGCAAAACTTAGGTCTCACATAAAGAAAATGTCAATGAGCCACAGTGATAATGGAGAGAGTGCAGGTGTACAAGTTCACCCTCCTTCCAGGGAAGAATTGCACAGGAAACTACAGCAACCCAGGTCTAGATTTTATGATAAGGAAACTAGTAGAATCTTTCCAATTCATAGGATGTGATCTCCTATGCATATTGTGGAGTGAAGCTTCATTTGTATTGCTTTCATGCATATAATATTTTATCCAATTTTTCTAGCTTCATAAATTAAAATTACTAATTAAAATGTAAATGAGTGGGTGCAAGAGAACTCAAAACAAAGTTCTCACTTGTGTCCTCCAGTGAAGTCGTGAGGAATGCTGTATTCTCCCAGTCTGCATTGTGTGTCATTATTTGGAACACTGCCCTCCAGGAAAACTTCCTTTATCTCCATATCCAAAGGGTTTTATTGTTGTGATTATAGTGGTTGTGCTCGTGGTTGTGGCAGTGGCTGTTTTGAGTGCTTGATCATATTGAACACAACCTATAATTAACATAAGTCTCTCCTAAGATGAGACCAAAATCTGTAGTCCTGAGCCCTCAGACTTATTTTTCTTTTTCATGGCAGTATATTTTTGGATAAATATTCCTAAGAAGATGGGAATCCAAAGCATTTTATGTTTTACCATCAAACTTATCTAATGTCATTCTGAAGTATCAAAGTGATACAATATTCACTAAAATAGCAAGAAAAAAAAGAATTGAATTAAAACTCAAGAACTACTTCCAAGATTACAATATGCAATACATTAACTAGCATTAATTTCCTATTTTTTGAAACCCTGCATTATTTTTATTTTTGTTTTATTTTATTAAAATAAAGAAGAATTGACTGTGCAAGAACAAATTAGTATTTCATAAAGGAGAAAATGTTTCATATTACAAATTCATAAAAAATGCAATAAAGGAAGACCTGGACCAAAAATTATGTGAGCTAATCAAAATGTTAATATATGACAATGTCCACATTTCCAATATAAAATTTAAAATTTAAAGGGTTTTGGTGAAAATATACATAACATAGCAACAATTAGCAGATTGTATACTATTGGGAAACAGTAAGAAAATGTTCAAATGGGAAAGGAGCTGGTAAGGAGGAGGAAGAAAAGGAAGGGAAAAGAAAAAAGTGAAAGTAGAGATAAAATGGAAGCAAAGCTTTTGTAAATAAGTAAGGGAAGAAGATTGATGAGAGGGTAAGGAAATGGGGGAAAAGTTGATTCAATACGTTTGTACACATATGTATTCCCTATGTTTAAAGTGATCATTATGTATATTTAAAATGCACCAACAAAATTAATAAAAAATTTTCATGGTTGAAAATTTAGCAAACACATAATGCTCTAGAAAGTGCATAAAAGCACCAGAGATAATAAATCACACATTAACACTCAAAAGTTTTATTAAATTTGCCATGACTCTAATTTAAACTAAAATGAAGAGAGCTTTTCCTAGGCAAATGTAGAGATTTTAAAAGTATGGCCTTTAGAAGCAATTCAGAATAATAATTAAATGATAGCTGGGAAAATAACACATTTAATAAAATGTTTTAAAGAAAATGACAATGATGTGGAAAAATAGTAGTGCCCCCAAAACTGAAAATAGAGGCATGTTCTATATGTCATATTAGTTGACAAATGTTATACATGTATACTTTTTATACCAAAGAGTTCATATTACAGATCACAGATAAATATTAAATTATTTATTTACATGAAAAGAGAATTGTGAAAAGTATGTTTATTGCAAAACAAATTGAAGTTGTGCTAAATAATTTCTATAGATTTATTTATACAATAATACATTGGCATGCATGTAAAGAGAAACAGAGAGATCAAAATATAAGTGAATTTTTAGGACATAAAATTTCCTATTCATTTCAGATTGAAAAATTATAAATAAAATATTCATAATGATTCCAGTTAATTACTTTAAAATATAGGACATGGATAACCAAGTTATATTCTATGAAACATGAAAAATATTTTAGAAATATTGGAAAGATTTATGGCAAGATACATACATGATGAAAAGCAAGACATCAAATAAAATATTCTTAAAGGAATACATGAAATATAGTCAATCTGACTGCCCCTGGACAGTGAGATCTGCAAGCAGAGTATAAGGACACTTTTCTTTGGTCGGTAGACCAACTGGATTCCCAAGGCTCAGAACAACATCCAGGTCCTTGGTCCACTGGCACACAGGCAGGCCTTTGAAGGATGGAGTAATCAGCAAGATCAGCGCTGTGGAAGAGTCTGAAACAGCAGCAAGGAGCCAGAAGCTAAACTATGGAGAAGTCCACCAACAGAAGAGCAGTCCCATTCCCCACATCCAGAGACTGAGATCAGCCTTACACTCAGTACATTCCTGGGATCTAGCAGGTACACTATAAACCATAAACACCTGAGGGGTTTTTACTATGTTATTTTCCCTTGTTTGTTGAATTGGTTATCCCTTTATATTTTGATTGATTGATATTTTGTTTTGTTTTATATTCCATGGTTATTTTTATATTTGGAATTTTTCCTCCCCTCCTTTCTGTGTCTGGTTTTCTTTTTCTTTTATTCTTCTCTCTTTTTTTCTCATTTTTCTTTTTTCTTCTTTTTTTCACTGTTTAGTTTTTTACCTTTCTTTTTCATTTTCTTGCATTGATCCCCTTTCTCTCTTTTCCTCAACTACTTCTTGAATTTAAATTGCTGAGTGAGTAATTATTGTCTTTGCTTTTTGTGGTTACTCCTTCACATTGTATTTTATTCATACCCTCTTGTGTCCTCCAGTTTCCTAAAACATTGATAATCATTCTTGGAAGTCTAACCTTGACTCATGTATATCTGAGCTCATTCATCATTTAAGCCTGCCTGCTATATATTATTGCCTCCCACACTTGACTAAGTGTAAAGTCACTGCATACAAGTGCACAGTCTATGTTTGATTTTGTTGTATAACCTTAGAGTTTTCTCCTGTGGATGGAGGTAGTAAGTTAATAGTTAACATAGGTTGTTAGATGTTAAGCTGTACTTGAAACTTATTAGTAATTGTACTAATTTATCCACTATGTCATACATGTTATGAATATTTTTTCTCCCATAAAATAACATGATGGGGTCATAATCATTACCATCGTCCAGTACCAAAGGGATCTGAGTCAAACAGTAATTTTGCAATCTTTACAAATTTGGATGGTAGGTTCTTGGGATAACTAAAGAGAATTATTTATATCTAGAGGATACTGCTGAAGAATATAAATCTAGGGAAGCCTCAATAATAGTAATAAAGATATATATCATAAGAGGTTGTAAAGCATTAACATGGAAAACAAAATAGAATGAAAACAAAGTATAAAATGACAAGACAGAAGCAAAATGAAACCCAAGACCAACAGCCTACCTAGGAGAAGCCAGAACTCAATGAGATAGATGAAATTGGAAGTCAAACACTGGAACTTTCTGAAATGAAAACAACTGAAGTGAAAAGAGAAGTTGAAAAGCCCATAGGGGGAAAAAACAACTCTCAGATACAAAAAGAAATGATATATAAAATCAAACCAATTAGAGAAGACAGATAAAAGCATTGATAAGCTTAGAAAAATGATGGAAAATAACATTGCCCGACATAGGGAAAAAATGTAATCCATGAAACAGAGCCAAACAAAAATCCAAGAGAATAAATCCTCCAGTGAGAGTATATGCAACACATTGAACAAAGGAGAGGATAGAATTTCAAATTTTGAAGACAGAATTGAAATTAGTGATCATGAAAATAAGGATATCTTCAAACTAACAAGAGACAATGAAGTCAATCCAACACTTTCAAGATGAAGCAAAGAAGAATAACATAAGATTGATTGGCATCAATGAAAATGCTGAAGACAGTACAAAGGCCATAAAAATATTCACAGAAAACTTTCCTAGCATGGATAAAGAATTTGACAGACAAATAAATGAATCATATAGAACTTCAAACAGCCGTGCCCAAAATAAAAGTACACCAAGACATATAAGAATCAAGATTCCATAAATTCAGCACAAAAATAGAATATTAAAATCCGTGTGAGGAAAAAAAATCACATATAAATGAAAGCCCAAAAAATCATGGCAGATTTCTCAACATAAACCTTCAAGTCAAGATGAACTTGGAGTGAATTATTTCAAATCCTAAAATTAAACAACTTCCAACCCAGATTGATGCAGCCTACAAAGCTATCTTTCAAACTTAATGGAGAAATGAGATACTTCCATGACAAAGAAGAACTGAAGAAACTTATTACCACCAAACCATCCTTGAAAATAGTGCTACAAAGTGTTCCAGAGAGAGGTAAAAAGGACCACAATTTGCAGAACAACAACAGAAAGAAACCACCAGGAAAAGCAGCCAATTAAATAAAGGAGTAAAGCGAGGAACCCACAGTAGGAAAATATTATGAAGAGCAGAAGCTAATACATATCAGTTATGACTGTAAATGGCCTCAGTTAACCAATCAAAAGAATAAGACTGGCAGAATGGATGAAGGAACAAGATCCAAAAATGTGCTGCATACCAGAAAATCATGTAACTCAAAAAGAAATTCAGAGATTAAAGTCAAAGGATGGAAATCAATGTTCAATGCAAAAGGAGCCCAGAAAAAAGCAGTGGTAGCTATTCTGTTTGTAGATAACATGAACTTCATACAAGGAATGATCAAAACAGATAAAGAAAGTCACTTTGTATTTATTAGGGGAAAACTTCAAGTGGAATAGGTAACAATTGTAAATATGTGTCCATCAAATATGGAGAAACCAACTATATAACAGAATTATTAATAGACATGGAAAATCTAATAAGTAATAACACAATTTTAATGAGAGAACACAATAACTCATTGTCACAAAGAGATAGGTTGACTAGACAAAAAAGTCAGCAAAGAAATTTCAAAGCTGAACCAAACCTGTGAATAAACAGACTTTGCAGATGTTTTCAGAGTATTCCACCGAACATCATCACATACACATTCTTCTCAGCTGCATGTGGGACATTCTCTGAAACAGACAATTTACTCTCCCAGGAACATGCTTACGTGAATGCAAAAGAATTGAAATGATCCCATGGATATTACCTGGCCATAGTTCAATGAAATTAGAAATAAGTTTTAAAAGACATCACAAAAACAACATAAAAACTCCATCGAGACTAAGTAACACTGTCCTAAACTATCTTTGGGTCCCAGATTAAATCAAGGAAGAAATTAAGCAACATCTAAAGCTAAACAAAAATGCAGATACAAAAACCAGAGCTTATGGAACACAAGGAAAGAAGTTCTGGGGTGTGTGGGAAATTTGTAGTGGTGAATTCTCACATCAGGAAAACAGAATGGGTACAAATAAATAACCTAATGTTACACCTCAAGCTTCTAGAAAGAGAAGAAAAACAAACAAACCAAACCCATACAAGGGAGAAATTTTAAAAAATAGAGCAGAAATAAATGCAGTGAAGATCAAGAAAATGATACAAAGTATTAATGAATCAAGAGCTGGTTCTTTGAAATGTTAAATAAAATTGATAAACCATTAGCCAACCTCATCATAAAGAGGAAAGAGTAAGACTCAAGTTCATCTACTGAAGAATGAACAGGGGGAAATCATTACAGATCCTGTGAAAATTCAGAAGATCATCAATACCTACCTCAAAAATCTTTACTCTCATGGGATGAAAAATACAGAAGAAAAATGGACAGATTCCTAGATACATATGAATTGCCAAATCTCAACCAAGAAGTCATAAAATTTTTGAATAACCTATTATCAGTTGATGAAATTGAAAATGTAATTAAAAACTTGCCATCAAAGGAAAGTCTCTTTTCTGATAGATTCACTAATGCATTTTACAAGAAATGTAGACAAGATTTAATGCCCAAACTTCTAAAACTCTTTTATGAAATCAAAGGAGTGCAATACTCCCAAACTTGTTCCTGGAGGCAAGTATTACCCTGATAATGAAACCAGAAAAAGACCCCTAAAGATCATAAAGCAAAAATCCTCAATAGATACTAGCAAAAAGAATTCATCAAATCATCTAACAGATTATAGACCATGATAAAGTGAAATTCATCCAAGGAATGCAGAAAAGGTTCAACATGTGTAAATCTATAAATGTAACACATCGTATCAACAGAGTTAAAGACAAAAATCACATGATCATTTTAATAGATGTAGAAAAGCTTTGATAAAGTCCATCACTCAGAAAAGACCCACAGAAAATCATAATAAATGGCCTTTACCTCAACCTGATAAAAGCCATATAGAACAAAACAATAGCCAACATCATACTAAATGGAAAAAACTAAAAGCTGTCACTTTACAATTAGAAACAAGATAAGGATTCCACTATCAACACTCCTATTCAATATAGTTTTGGAAATATTAGTCAGAGCAATTAGACAAGAAAGAGAAATTAAAGGAATATATATATAAGAAAAGAAGAAATTGAACTATCATTATTTGCAGATAACATGATAGTGTACACAAAAGACCCCCCAATTTCCACTAAAAGATTCCTAGATTTAGTGAAGAAATTTACCTGCATGACTGGAAACAAAGCCAACACTCAAAAATCAATAGCATTATTGCATACAAACAACAAACTCACTGAGGTAGAAATTGGAGAAAACATATCCTTCAAAATAGTATCCAAATAATAAAATACTTAGGAATCATTCTAATGTAAAAAGTGAAGAATCTACATATTGAAAATTGCAGTACTCTGAAAAAAAGTGATAGAAGGGGATATCAGAAAATTAAAAGATATCCCTTGCTCATTAATGGGAATGAAATACATTTACCTAAGTGCATGGTTGTAAATATTGACATCTTTCATGCCATTAAACAAGTGTGGCATAGAATCATTATTTAGATTTATGTGCAAATCATAATTAAGATTTTCATTTCAGTTTTGAAAAATTAAGAAGTCTAAGCAGTTACTAACATGTATCTGACTTTCCTCAGACTTCCCACTCTGTATGCAGTAAGAGTTGTAATCTTGGGTTTAGGAAAACCCCTCAAGAAGGAAAAGCTGCCTGCTGACTTTATTTCATCCCTTGCTCAGAGAACGCCGCCACTGACACAGGTACAAGTATGCCCCATGGACAATCTGCCCATCTCCCATATTTGGCTCCTATCTACCCACAAAATGCACAAACTCACTGTGAGAAAATGAAATGCAAAATTCTTCTGTGATATCAATTTACTGTAGTTGCTGAACTCAGTGTCTTGCCCTTGGAAAGAAAATACTCAGTCCTATGCACTATACTCTTTCATTTTTTGTCTGTTTGCACTTGCTTTGTTATGCATCATATACAGGGATGGTGTGTCACTGAGCTGCATCCATAACTTTTTTAACAGAGAACTTTATTTCCCTTTAAAAGGTGGGAATTCTTAATGTGCATGGTATCAATTACTACTGAGAATAGTATTTCCTTGGTACTGAGCCAGCTGTGGTGGTTTGTTAATAATCAATTGCACATTGAATGAATACCAAGTATGCTACTTACAGATGAGTAATTTAAATAGATCTTTCCATGTTTCATGAAAAGAGAGAATTGCTCTTATGAGTATGACAGATTACCAAGAAGAATAAATGGCATAATCCACTACACAATCAGAATGTATCAGTATTACTGCAGAATTGTTTCCTATGCAACATTCTCTATTTGGGTCTAGTAAAAGAAGGAGGGAAATTTGGCTCAACCAATCAAGAGATTCTTGGAATAGGAACTGTGAACAGAAAATACTGAACTGGTACTGTTGATAATTTGAACTTCTCACTAGATATGGAGCAGTGTATGAAGTGTCCAGATCATCAGTATACCAACAATCAGAAAAACCACAGTTTCCAAAAGTCTAGTATTTTTCTGAATTATGAAGACCCCTTGGGGATGAGTCTGGTGGGTGCAGCCCTGAGTCTCACAATTCTTGCATTTGTCATTCTTGGACTATTTGTCAAGCATGGAGGCACACCCATTGTCAAGGCAAATAATAGGGCTCTCAGCTACATCCTGCTCATCTCACTCACGTTCTGTCTCTCTGCTCCTTGCTCTTCCTTGTCCATCCCAATACAGTCACCTGCATCCTCCAGCAGTTCACTGTGGCTGTTTCCACTGTCTTGGCCAAAACCATTACTGTGGTGTTGGCCTTTGAGGTCAGTACTTCAGGCAGAAAGCTGAGGCAGTTGCTAGTGTCAGGAGCTCCTAACTACATCACCCTCGTCTGCTTCCTGATCCAACTCACTCTCTGTGGAGTCTGGATGGGGACAAATTCACCATTTGTGGACACAGATGCACACTCTGAACATGGTCACATCACCATCATGTGCAACAAGGGCTCCCTCACTGCCTTCTACTGTGTCCTGGGATACCTGGGCTCCCTAACCCTGCTCAGCTTCACTGTGGCTTTCTTGGCCAGGAACCTGACCAACACCTTCAATGAAGTCAAGTTCCTGACATTCAGCATGCTGGTGTTCTGCAGTGTGTGGGGCACCTTTCTCACCATGTACCACAGCAGCAAGGGGAAGGTGATGGTGGCCATGGAGGTCTTCTCCATCTTGGCCTCCAGTGCAGGGTTGCTGGGCTGCAGCTTCATCCCTAAGTGCTACATTATTTTGTTAAGGCCAGAAAGGAATTCTCTGCATGGTTTCAGAGATAAAACACATTCTGTAAAAAAGAAGCCTCTTAAATTAAAAATATGTTTTTCTAATATACATGAAAGGTCCAAGATAAAGGTGCATTTTACCCTTATGATATTAGATTATCACATAAGATATAACTTCAAGACATAACTGACTCTTCTTTTTCTAATATTTTGTTAAAATTAAGTTTCTTGATATAATATAAATATATGTAATGAGCAATCATCATAGGGAATCTGTTCTTGTGCAGGATACATGAGGATTCCTCTTTTTTTCTCCATTCCAACTCCTCTTCTTCTCACCATTTACAAAATCTTTGCTCTTTGACCTTCTTTTCTCTCCTTTCCTTTCCCTTCCATCCTTTTCCTCTACCCCTCCACAGTTCCTCTTTCCCTTTGAAAATTTTCTTTCTATTTCACATTATCTATTATACATTTTATTTCTTATTTACACTTTCAGTTTCTCACACCAGAGAGATAATGCATATTCACACATTGTCAGGCCTGATCTGAGGATGATCTGAGAGACACCTGAGAAACTCCCTTTCTCTCCCTCTAAATAATGGTAAACAAGAGGCTTCCCCTGGTAAACAAGACATGGGGACAATAAAGACATTCAGGATGGCAACTGAAGTCTCCTTGGCACCAGTTGTATCTACATATACCTGTGGTAATTTTCTGTGCAATCATGACTTCAAACATTCCATCCAGACTTTTGAGATTCTGAAATTCTGACCAGTGTTGAAAAAAATTATATATATATATATATATATATATATATATATATATATATATATATATATATTGAGTTTCCCTTTCAGATAGCTACTGATAGCACTCTAGTGTCAGCCAGCCTCTAGGCAGATGAATAAAATCTGACTGTTCCCTCAGCCTCAGTTTCCAACTGTTGTCTATACCCCTATTTACCTAACACATATGTGTGTCCAATTTATTTCACATGAGAATATGCTCTCAAAGTGTGTACATTTGAAAGAAATGCCCAAAGTTTATCATTATTAAGGCAGAGTTAGTACTTCATTGTGAAAACAAAAACAAAACAATACAGAAAAAAAATGCATAGGTTGAATTTGGTGTTTCTAATCATTATTTAAGAGAAATTGTGCTGCTTTAAACTTGGTTTGCATACATCACTATGTATGTTGCTTTTAATTCTTGTGTAAAGATACTTAGAAGTGGAATCGCAGAGTCAGATGAAACTGTTAGTTTTAGTCTTTTGATGAATCTCCACACTGATTTCCTCAGGGGATGCACCAATCTACACACCCCCAAACCATGGAGAAGAGTTAGTTCTTCCTTGCACCCCCACCAGCATTTGTAATTGGTTGATTTCCTTTTTTATTTTAAAGAGGGAAAAACAAAACAAAACAAAAAATACAAGTAAAACAAGAAAGAAAACAGACAAATAACCAAGAATACTAGAAAAACTCCAAACAATAACAATATAGGCTTTCAATATAAGGAGGTAGGAACATAACAAGTGTTGTTATTTTGCCTGGTTATCTTCAATAGAGTTACTGAGATTATCAGATATATAAAATTGATCTAATTGTATGAGTGTTAACTGTTGTTGCAAGAACAAATAGACTAAGTAGTAAAATCATCTTAACTATCTTAAATGTATACATACAAATTTACATGCTTTTTCTTTTGCCTTCTTTCTTTTCTTCTTTTGTCTGTGTGGGTTATTTTTCCCCCATGGAGCACTTTCTTATCCTTTCACAATATCTATTGAAGAGTTTCGGTCATATTTAGTCTTTCAGTTTCTTACACAAGGGAGACAATACATCCCTTCTATGAATTTTTCATAGATTTCTGCTATCTGGTATTTGATTTCTTCTCCATTGGTGACCTCTTTCTTGGCCCCAGGAGAGTTGCAGGTGGATTTAGTAGATCTTCTATCTCCTGTCCTCCCATTTACCTATGTGCATCTGTATGGATAAATAGGAAAAAGATAAACATATAGATATATAACACATATTTTCAAGTTATGTATGGCTGTATCTTATTTCTCCATCAATTCTGAAGGACAGTTTTGTGGGGTGCATCAATCTGGGTTGGAAGTCATGTTTCTCTAGGATCTGAAATACCTCACTCCATGCTATTCTTGACTTCATTGTTTGTGTTGAGAAGTCTGCTGTGATTCTGATAGGTTTTCCTTTATAGGTGGTCTGTCTCTTCTAACAGTTTTTAATATTCCATTGTTATGTTGGATTTCTAGGATGTTGATTATTACATGTCTGAGTGTAGTTTTATTTTGGTTATGGCTATTTGAGTTTTTATATACATCAATTATCTGTGTCTCAGTTTCTATTTTTATGTTTGGAAAATTTTCAGCTGTTACTTCTGTAAATAGCCTCTTGATATCATTTGTGTTGTCACCTTCTTTTTTGTTTATACCTATGACTCTTATGTTATTTTTCTTTGCATATTCTTGCAGTGTTGAATTGTTATTTCCTGATTCCTTGTTATTTTTAAAAGATCTTTCCTTTCCTGTTCACTAGCTGAAATTTTGTCTTTGAGGTCTGAAAATCTGTCTTCACTTTCATTGAGGTTATTTTGCCTACTTTTGATGGAATTTTTGATTTCCAGTATTTCTCTTTGAATCTGTTCCATGCATTCTCTTTGTTTGTTAAAGGTTTCCACTTTTTTGCATTGTTCCTCTAACTTTTTACCTAGCATTCTTTAGTGTGTTCAGCATTTCTTTCATTACATTTATCATTTCTTCTTTTGCCTGTGAGATTATTTTTGATCTGAGTACTTTTATAGCTTCCTGCAGTTTTTTCTTTACTTCAGTTGCTATCATTTCATAAGTTTCAGGTATATGGCTTACATTTTCTGCTATGTCCATGTCTCCTAGGCCTGCTGGGGGTGGTCTGGAGGTTTGAGATTGCATTTTGCCCTTTCATTTTTGTCATTTTCCTATCTTCCATTAGGGAAGCTGAAAGCAAGGTCTTGGTTGTTTCTTTGTTTAAGAATATCTATCCCTATTGCAGGGAGTTTCCCCAGTTTAGTGGAGGTCCTTATAAAGACCTTTCCAGGTGTCTCCCAGCCACTTGGGGTCACTGGGTGGGCTCTACCAGTCTCAGAGCAACACACCAAGGCTTCCCTGTGTGATGGAAATTGCTTCATGCACTTTTGACTTGGAAGGTGGAATGCAGGGTGCTGCAGGCCACTCAGGGGTTGTGGGGCAAGGCCCAAATAGGCCTGGAGGGATCTTCTGGTGCATCCTCTGGTGATGTGGGATGCTGGATGGGGCATTACCAGTCTCAGACCAATGTGCCAAAGCTTCCCTGTGGGATGGAAATTGCTGTGTACACTTTTAGCTCATGAGGTTGAGCACAGCTCAAGGGATGATGGATGGAGTCCAAATATGCCCAGAGGGACTCTCTGATGCATCCTCCAACGAGGTGGGATGATGGGCAGGCTCTACCCATCTCAGAGCAATGTGCCAAAGTTTCTCCATGGGATGAAGATCACTAAGCACCTTTTCACCTCATGAGGTGGAGTGCAGGCAGCCAAGGGCCCACACCTATTTGTTTCAATTGCCCATTTTGTTTGAGTACGTTTAGTTTAGTTTAGTTGTTTAGTTTTATTCTATTTTTGAGACAGCATCTCTCCATGTAGTTCAGGCTGACATTGAGTTCACTATGTAGCCCCTGCCTCAGCCTCTGTGTGCTGAAATTACAGGCACAGTTGTAGTCAGGGGTTGTGAAGAGAACAACCAGAATCAGGACATGGGATTCATAACATTATTTTATGTTACTCACCCAGAGTTAACACAAAGTGCAGGAAATCTATCCACAACACCAAAAACATAAAATATTCAGCCAAGGGCCTGAATCCCACAACAATGTCCTGCATGAGTCCTGATGAAGACACAGAGCTCATGAAAATGCCTCTCACGAGTCCAACTGGAGTTCTAGAGCCCACAAGAAGGACTCGTGCCAGTCTCTTTTACAGATCTGTGCTGGAAAAGCCCAAAGGTCAGTGGTGGAAGATAGAAAGTCTTTGCCAGCAGGATGAAGGAGCTGTGCTGATAGATTGAGGGTTCTATGCAGGAGCCAAGAAGTCAGACTCAAAACAAAGGCCAGGGCTGTCCTGAAAAGCACCCCAGCCATCCTCAGAGCCACAGAAGTCCTGAGCTTCTTTGATGATAAGCACAGCTGAGTACATGCCAGGAAGCCAGCATGACAAGTTTGTCTGGGAGGTTAAGTGTCACACATCTAGCCCTCCAGAGCCAGGAAGCAATGCTCAGTGTAAGGGCCAGAGTTCCTCCAGGAGAACCAACTGCTCCAACAGCAGCACTTAGTGAAACCCACAAAGCCTCAATGCCTTAACCCCTCACTTCTCCTTCTCCACATCTCTATTTATGCTAGCAACTTTCCTCAGGTGGAAAACCTATGCTCAGCACCCTGCTGATTTAATCCAGCTGTCGTTAAGGTGACCACCAGTTTTTAACCCATAACAGACATGAACCACATTACCTAGCAGGTCTTTTATTTTAGATTCTCTCTCTCCCTCTCTATCTTTTCTGCCACCAGATGAGTAGCAGGTAAAATTTTTCCTTACTCCAATGTTGGGTTGTATCTTCACTCTTTTGATTATCCCTTTTTTGTACTGATATTTTTCAATTATATATAATCACATTAATGATTTTAGAAGTTATTCTTTATGTAATTGTGGTTCTGTTCAACAAGTACGTGCACATGCCTATGCCTTAAAGTGTTTTAGTTATTTTATCTTCTAGCAGATTCAGAGTTTTCATTTTATGTATCAGTCTTTGATACTTTTCTATTTTATTTATTTATTAAAAATTTTATTTAAAGAGAAAAAAGCAAAACAGAAATAAGAGTAGGAAATAATACAGAATTTCAAAATAAAACAGTAAGAAATCACTAGCTGATAAATTACATACTGTCCTCAGAAATAGATGTTCAAGTTACAAAATTAAAGCATACAAAGTGTACATTCACACAATGAAGCTGCAAACAGTTCTGTTCAATGATCTAACAAAAACCTAGTACTATTGTTATCAATCCTACACAGATAAACATACATGCAGTTATATCCTTTAGAACACTTTTTTTTCCTCCTTTTGCTTTACACACAATAATGTCAAACATAACAAAGTAGAAAAAACAACCCAAGAGAATGGAAGTATTTCAAGACATTCTGAACCATATAACCAAAGATGAACAATGGCCGCTATATTATCTCATTTTCCATAAAAATTTTGTTTTTACTATCATACATATTAAAATCCAATAACACACAATGTGATAGAACCAATGGTAATAGAAAAACAAAAGCATGGTAGGACTTCAGAGCAAGATGATACTAAATCAACACTGGCTACCATACTGTCACATCTTCAAAGTAACTATTGATATGATCACATATATTAAGATCAAACAAAACAGAATAAAACCATTCATACCAATGAATGAAGACATAAGACATCAAAGCAGTATAATGGTGAACCATGATTTCCATAAAATCTTCTGTACACTTACCATTTCTTAAACTAGGGAGACTATATGTTATTTATACATGTGAGTTTGATTTATTTCACTTATGAGTATAGATTCAAGATGCACCCATTTATTTATAAAAATCTCAATGTGATCATTCTTTATAGCTGAGTAGTACTCCACTGTATAAAAGTATTATAATTCTTTTATCCATTCCAAGGTGGATGGGCACTTAGGTTGTTTCCAAGATCTGCCTATTACAAATTGTGCCACTATAAACATGGCTGTGCATATATCACTGTGGTAAGATGTTTTCAGTTATTCTTGGAATATGCCTAAGAGCAGAATAGCTGGGTCAAATGGGATCTCCATCTGCAGCTTTTTGAGGAATCTCCAGATTAACCTCCACAATGGTTGCACCAGTCTACACTCCCACCAACAACGCAGAAGAGTTCCTTGTTCCCCACAGTCTCTCCAGCATTTATTGTTGGTAGTTTTGTTGATCCTGGCCATTCTTTCTGGAGTGAGATGCTATCGCAGTGTGGTTTTAATTTGCATTTCTCTAATGACCAATGATGATGAACATTTTTTCATGTATTTATTTGCCATTCATATTTCTTCATCTGAGAACTGTGTGTTCATCTCAGATGCCCATTTTTGGAGTGGGTCTTTGAATTTCGGGGGTCTAATTTTTTTTAATTCTTTAAAAGTTCTAGACAGAAGTCTTTTGTCGGAGGGACAGTTCATTAAGATTTTTTCCCAGTTTGTAGGTTTTCTTTTCACTCTGCTGGAGATTTCTTTGGACATGCAGAAACTCTTTAATAAGATGTGATCCCAGTTATTGATTCTGGGAAGTATTTCCTACACAGTTTGGTTCTTGTTCAAAAATTCTCTACCTACCCCTATGTCTTCAAGATATTTACCTACTTTGTCTTGCAACAGATTTAGTGTTTCTGTTTTAATATTTAGATCTTTGATCCATTTGGATTTTAGTTTAGTACATGGTGATAGGCATGGGTCTAATTTTAGTTTTCAGCATATAGATAGCTAATTTTTCCAGCACCATTTATTAAAGAGAGAGTCATTCTTCCAGTGAACATGCTTGGCCCCTTTATCAAAGATGAGGTGGTTGAGCGTGTTTGTAGATGTATCTTCTAATCTATTTCATTGATCTTCAGGTCTGTTTTAATTCTAATACCATGTTGATTTTATTACAGTAGCTTTGTAGTATAACTTCAAGTCAGGGATTGTGATGCCTCCTGCCTTGGCTTTGCTGCTTAGAATTGCCTTTGCTATTCTAGGTCTCTTCTTTTTCCAGATGAATTTTAGGAGTGATTTCTCTAGATCTATGAGGTATGCTAGTGGTATTTTCATTGGGATTGCATTGAATGTGTATAACAATTTTGGGAGAAGGGCCATTTTTACAATATTTATTCTTCCTATCCATGAACAAGGGATGTCGCTCCATTTTCTGAGGTTCTCTTTAATTTCTTTTTTCAGGGTGTTATAATTTTCCCTGTACAACTCTTTTACATCTTTTGTTGCATTAATTCCTACGTATTTCATTTTTGGGGATGCTAATGTGAAGGGTGTGGCTTCTCTTATTTCTCTCTCAGTGATTTTGTTGTTAGTGTATAAGAATGCTATTGATTTTTGAGTATTTACTTTATATCCAGCTGTTTTGCTGAATTTATTTATTATATCTAGGAGACTTTCAATGGAGGTTTGGGGGTCTTCTATGTAGAGTATCATGTCACCTGCAAATAATGATAATTTACCTTCTTCTTTTTCTATCTTTACTCCTTTTGTTACCCTCTCTTGTCTAATTGCTCTGGCTAGTATATTGAATAGGAGCAGTGATAATGGACATCCTTGTCTTGTGCTTCATTTTAAGGTAAAGGCTGTCATTTTTTGGCCATTTAATAAGACACTGGCTGTTGGTTTGTCATAGATGGCCTTTATCATATTGAGGTAAAGACCATCTATTCCCATTCTCTGTAAGTTTCTTGTCATGAATGGGTATTAGATCTTATCAAAAGCTTTTTATGCATCTATAGAAATGATCATGTGATTCTTGCTTTTGGCTCTATTGATAAGGTGGATTGCATTTATTGATGTATGTATGTTGAACCATCCCTGCATGCCTGGGATGAATTCCCCCTCAGTCATGATGTATAATCTTCTTGATGATTTGCTGCATCTTGTTTGCCAATATTTTATTGAGAATTTTTGCCTCTATGTTCATTAGGGAGATTGGCCTGTAGTTCTCTTTTTAGTTGCATCTTTCTCAGGTTTTGGTACTAGAGTGATATTTGTTTCCAGGAATGACTTAGGGAGAATTGCTTTGCTTTCGATTTCATTGAAGAGTTTGAGGAATGTTGGCATTAAGTCTTCTTTGTATTTCTTGTAGAATTTCACAGTGGATCCATCTGGGCCTGGGCTCTTCTTTGTTGGTAGGTACTCGATTACACTTTCAATTTCATTAATAGAAATTGGGTTATTCAGCAGTTTTACATGTTCTTGATCCAACTTTGGTGGTTTGTATGTTTCTAGGAATCTGTCCATTTCTTCTGTGTTTTTGAACCTATGAGAGTAGAGGTTTTCAAAATAGTTGTTGATGATCTTCTCTATTTCTACAGGGTCGGTAATGATTTCTCCTTTTTCATTCTGTATTGCATGAATTTGAGTCTTTTCTTACATTTTTTTTAATTAGGTTGGCTAGGGGCTTGTCAATTTTGTTTATTCTTTCAAAGAACCAACTCTTTGATTCATTGATTCTTTGAATTGTTTTCTTAGTCTCTATTGCATTAATTTCTGCTCTGATCTTTCTAATTTCCTCTGTTCTTTTCGCTTTGGGCTTGGCTTGCTCTTCTTTTTCTAGATGTTTCAGGTGTAATGTCAGGTTGCTTATTTGTGTTCATTCTGTTTTCCTAATGTGGGAAATAAATTTCCCTCTGAGGACCACTTTCATTGCATCCTACAGGTTCTGGTAAGTTGCATTTGTATTTTCGTTTGCTTGTAGATATTGTTTAATTTCTTCTTTAATTTTCTCTGTGACCCACTGATTGGTCAAGAGTGTATTATTTAATTTCCATGTGTTTGTGGGGTTTTTGCAGTTACTTTTATCATTAATTTCCAGTTTCATGGCACTATGATCCAATAACATGCATAGGATAATTTCAATTCTTTTGCATTTACTTAAATATGTTCTGTGGTTTAGTATATGGTCTATTTCAGAGAATGTCCCATGTACTGGTGAGAAGAATGTATATCCTGATGTTGTTGGATGGAATACTCTGTATATATCTATCAAATCCATTTGTTCACAGGTGTGATTCAGTTCTGTTATTTCTTTGCTGAACTTCTGTCTAGTTGATCTATCCCTTTGTGTCAATGGTGTGCTAAAGTCCCATGTTATAACTGTGTTGTTGCCTATTTGATTTTTCATTTCTGTTAATACTTGCTTTGTGTAGTGTTTGCTCTGGAATTTGGTGCATATATATTTAAGATTGTTATGTCTTACTCTTACAGTTTTCCCCTAACTAGTATGTAGTGACCTTCTTTATCTCTTTGGACCATTCTTCGTTTGAAGTTCACATGGTCTGCAAACAGAATAGCTTTTTTTTTTTTAAGTTCCTGTTGCATGGAGTATTGTTTTCCATTCTTTGTCTTTCAGCCTATGAGCTTCCTTTTGGGTTGGATGGGTTTCTTGTAGAGAGCATATGGTTGGATGTTGATTCTTGACCCATTCTGCCAGTCTGTTTCTTTTAATTGGTGAATTGAAGCCATTTACATTAATGGTTATAACTGTCATATATTGGTTTATTGCTGACATGTTATCTTTCTGATGTTATATCTTAGCTTTCCATTCTGTTTAATTGTCTGTCTTGCTTAGTGGTTTTTTCCTATGTGTATCTAGAATGTCTTTCAGTATTCTTTGTAGGTTTGGTTTGGTGATCATGAAGTTCTTCAGCTGTTCTTTGTCATAGAAGTATCTTATTTCTCCATCCATTTTGAAAGACAGTTTTGCAGGGTACATCAGTCTGGGTTGGAAGTCATTTTCTTTAAAGATTTGAAAAACTTCACTCCATGCTCTTCTTGACTTCATTGTTTGTGTTGAGAGGTCTGCCATGATTCTGATAGGCTTTCCTTTATAGGTGACCTGTCTTTTCTCTCTAACAGCTTTTAATATTCTATTCTTATGTTGGATTTCTGGGATGGTGATAATTATATGTATGGATGTAGTTTTGTTTTGGTTATGACTATTTGGAGTTCTCTATGCCTCACTAATCCATATGTCAGTTTCCATATTCATGTTTGGGAAGTTTTCAGCTATTGCTTCTGTAAATAGCCTCTTGAGATCTTTTGTGTTTCCCTCTTCTTTTTCTTTTATCCCTATTAATCTTATATTGTTTTTCTTTGCATCATTTTGCAGCTCTTGAATTGTTTTTTCTTGATTTCTTGCTATTGTTAGAAGATCTTTCCTTTCCTGTTCACTAGCTGCAAACTTATCTTCGAGGTCTGAGATTCTATCTTCACTTCCGCTGAGACTTTCTTGAAACTTTCATTAGAGTTTTTGATTTCCTGTATATCTCTTTGAACCTGTTTAATGCATTCTGTTTGTCTCTTAAAGTGTTCATTCAGGGATTCTATCATTTTGCTTTGTTCCTCTAATTGTTTAGCTGTGTCTTTGTTGGATGCATTCAGTATTTCTTTCACTAATTTTATCATTTCTTCTTTCACCTGGGAGAATATTTCTGATTTGAGTTCCCTCATAGCTTCCTGTACTTGCTTCTTTATTTCAGTTGATATCATTTTATACATGTCAGGTGTATGTGTAGTATTTTCTTCTATGTACATGGCTCCTATTTCTTGGGATGAGCTGTGGGTTTCAGACTGCATTTTGGTCTTTTGTTTTGTCATTTTCCTGTATTTCCATGTTTCCAGCAATTTTCTGAAGCTTTCCCTCATGGCTTGGCTTGCCCTTCGGTGAGCCTGGCTCCCCTGGTTGAATGATGGTTGCTGGGCACAGTGCACTCAAGCCCGCAGAACCTCTGGAGCCTAGTCCAATGACCCAAGGGGGCTGGGCAGGCACCCAGCCACCAGGATTGATGGTTCCAAATCCTTCCAGGTCTGTGCTGGCGATCTGCAACTCCCCTCATGGCACGTTGGCTTTCTAGGAACTCACCTCGCACCATGCAATGCAGGCTTGGCTCCCCTTTCGGTGTGTCTGGCTCCCCTAGTTGAATGAAGGTCGCTGCGCACAGTCCACTCAAGCCCACAGAACCTCTGGAGCCTAGTCCAATGACCCAAGAGGTTTGGGCTGGCACCCAGCCGCTCAATTGTCCCAAACTCTTCAGGGTCTGTGCTGGCATTCTGCAACTCCCCTCACAGCACGTGGCACTGGCTTGGCTCCCCCTTCCACTGGTCTTGTTTCCCTTGTTGAATGAAAGTCACTAGGCGCAGTCCACTCAAACCCGCAAAACCTCTGGAGCCCAGTCCAGTTAGCCAAGGGGGCTGGGCAGGCACCCAACTGCTGGAATCGATGGTCCCAAACCCTTCCGGGTCTGCGTTGGCATTCCGGAACTCACCTCACAGCACACTACGCCAGTTTGGCTCCCCCTTTGGTGGGTCTGGTTCCCCTAGTTGAATGAAGGTCACTGGGTGCAGTCCACTCAAGCCCGGGGAACCTCTGGAGCCTAGTCCAGTGACCCAAGGAGGCTGGGCTGCCACCCAGCCGCCGGGATCAATGGTCCCAAACCCTTCTGGGTCTGTGCTGGCGATCTGCAACTCACCTCACGCAGCGCGGCGCCGGCTTGGTCCCCCTTCAGCTGGTCTGGTTCTCCTTGTTCCCTGTTTGCTATGTTGCATGTGGTCAACCTCCCAAGAGATGCTCAGACCTCAGCTCCCATTTGCTAAACAGGGGTGTGGAGTGGGATGGGATGTTTGATTTTCAGCCCACGCACCGGTAGGCTCATTGCTACTTACCAAGGAAGTGGGCTGGTTTCTTGGTTTCCCACCACCCTAAGTCCCAACATGCCATGAATCTTGGGAAACACTGGCTGTTTCTTCTCCTAGGGCAGCCAGGGAGGTCCGCTGGTTTTTGATACTGTTCTATTTTATTATACTCCAGGGTTAGAGATCTGGGTCGAGATTCATTCTTCTCCACTTGGAAAACCAGTGTTCATAGGGCTGGGGATTTAGCTCAGTGGCATAATTGCCTGCCTGGCAAGTGCAAGAACATTAATTTGATCACACACACACACACACACACACACACACAAATAGAAAAACCAATGTTTACAGTAGCATTTATTGAAATGCTATGTATTCTCCAGCATTTATTTGTCAGTCCATTTTAAAATATCAGATGGCTAAAAGTAATTACTGTTTCTGTGTCTTTTCTTTTATACTAGTGGCCTTGTATTTTTTTAAAATGTTTGAACAGTACCCCAACATTGGTATTTTGATTGGGATTACATTCAACTCTATCTCTCTTTTTTTTTTTTTTCAATCTGGCCATTTTTGCAAAATCATTTCAGCTTCCCAGGAAGGAGACCATCTTTCCATTTTTAAATTCTTTTTAGTCTCTTTCTTAAGTGTACTATAGGTTTCACTATAGTTTTTCACCTTTTGGATTAGCTTGCCTCCTGTGTATTTAATTTTTTTAGTAAACATGAGTGGGATTTTTTTATTTCTTTGGCAATAGGTTGATTATGAGTTACAAAACTGTTACAGAGTTTTGTTGGTTGATTTTTTTATCCTGATACTTTGCTGAATTTATTTATTAGCCCCATGAATCTTCTGATTAAGTTTTCTGAGTCTTCTATAAAAGCATTCAAAACATTTGATTTTAAATAATTTTCCTAAAAAGTTCTCCTTTCCTGTGCCTGCAAAGTAAGCTTTTGAGGAATTATGAACTTTTGAGGCATCTTTTTGTCTTCCTCTCTCATTCTTTTTTGTGCTGACTGTTTGAAATCAGATGGGCTAAAAGCTCTTCTAGGAGAGTAGAGAAGCTTACTACTGCATGGTAGGGTGAGAACAGTGCAATATCAATATCCAAAGTGTCATCATTGATTGATGTAAAGTTTAGAGCATGTTTAGCATGTTTTACACTCTTAATATCCCAGGAATATGAAAGATTTAGTAATGGTAGAGGAAGAGTTGGGAGGTGGAGGAAGTGAAAAAAAATGAGCAAATGACAAAAGCAAAAGGTGACCAAAAGAAGCTAAAACTAAAGAAATTAAGAATTAATGAATTAATGAAAGATAGAAAGAAGTTTTTATGATTATTTTTATAGCCATAAAAAGTGTGAAGGGAGGAAGGTCTTGAAAGTATATGCATATAGATTGTAGGTGTTATGGCTGGTGTCTAGATGTCCTCCCAATACCTAGGCCACCATAGAGGATCTTTTTAATGATGGCTGAATCAATGAGTGTGAGTGTAAATTAAGGTGTGATACTTGGATTAAGGCTGTGTGATAATTAGTCCACTGATTGGAATTAGCATGGTTCTGGATTGGTTGAATGGATTCATTGAAGTTGCAAGCTCCACCTTGTGTCTGTGCATGTGGCATCCCCAGAAGGCTTGAAGCATGGATAGAATAAAAGGGAAAGGAAAGCTTGCTGCTGCTTTCTGCTTTGATGCCTTCTGCCTGGCACATCATAGGCTGTTTCTCCTCTGTGATAACTCTCTGTTTTTGATCATGGCTAATTGGAGTTGTATATGCCTGGCTTATATGCATGTCAAATTCTTTTTCCCTACCAGGAAAGTTTCCTTCCATGATGTTTGTGAAAATTTTAAAATATCATTTGTGGTATCTTCTGCTTTTTTATTCATTCTGATTACTCTTATTTTATTCTTTTTTCTCTTCTACCAGCTGCTGGAATCGTTTCTCATGGTCCCTTGCTATTTTTGAGAATTTTTTCTTTTCCTGATTGCAAACTGAAAGCCTGTCTTCAATATCTGAGATCCTGTCCTCATATTTCTCATATTGTCCTAATCTCCTTTGGATACTTTCAATGGAATTTTTATTCTCCCAGATATCTGCTTGAATCTGATTTATGAATTCTATTTCTTTCTTATGTTGAGCTTTCATAATTTTCTTAAATTCATATAATTTTTTGTCTGTATCTGCTCTAGCATCACTAAGCAATTGTTTCTGATTTCATTTTTTCCAGAGCCTCAGTCAATTGCTTTGATGTTACTATTTCAGGAAGCCAGGTGGGAGGCTTTTGGATTGTCCCATCTCATGGCCCTTTGGATTTGCCTTTGTTGAACTTCAGTTTAATTTCTAGGATGATGCTTGTAAATTGTCTATGGTATTTTGCTTTATTGATAGTGTTTTGGATCCCTAGATGATGACTATTTCTCTGAGGTATCTTCCAGATATAGCTGGCTTTTGGGTTGAGTCCATTGGAAGAGCTTACCTCTTCAGTTTGTTGGAGGAGATAATTTGTTTGAGGGACCTAGTCCCTCATTCTTTGGCACTGTACCACAGTATTTTCTGTGACCCTTAATCAATCTCAAACATGGAATACTAGGACCATAGCTGTTATCATAGCATAATTGAACAATTATGTCAACTTTGAGTATAGTGGTACCAATAGCATCAAACATCTCCTAGAAAATGAGAAACTGAGATAACACTTAATTTGACACTTTTAACTGTATGAGCTAGATTTGTGGCTATATAACAAAATCTAAAACAAACCAGAAAATTACATGCAGCATACAAGTCAATTTTGCCCTCAGGGTTAATATTTAAAATGGATTGAGGAGAAAATAGAGAAGTGGAACAAGAGGAAGAGATTAGAAATAAGGTCAGAGGAAAGAGGGGGATCATACCAACTTTGGGAAACTGTTGCAAAAGACTGAGGGAAAAGAGTGATGTAAGAGGTAAATAGAACAGAGTAGAAGCACAATAACAAAGAGGTTAGGAACCATTCATACCCATGCAAAACCAATATCAAGTAATTGAGGAGAAAGGGAAAAAGAAAAGAAATTAAAGAAAAAAGGGGGAAATCCACTTCCAGGTTTCTCTACAACCTGTGGAGACCATGTCTCGATTTGTGCAGATCTCTCCAGTAAGCCAGCAGCTTCTTGGTGGGGTTGTGGATATTCTCAGCAGGTCTTCTTTGAGATCAGACTCATTGGGCTTGCTACTGCCCAAGCAATTTTCAAGTGTCTGAGCCCACCTGGGAGCTGCTAGATGGAGCTTGTAGCACTTCTGGATTCTGAGCTCAGTAGCCCCATCTCCAAGATGGCTCCTGACTAATTGCACTCTCCCATGTGAAGAGTAAGTGTTCTGCACTTATTGCCACCCAGTGCAGTCTCTCACATCTGCTGATCCCCTGCACTACCATGTCTCTTTGTAGTGGCCTCTGGGGTTGCCACTGTCACCATCATTCTGGGTCTGTAGGTTTGAACTTCTCTTGTGCAGTGAGTCCTGTCTCAGGAAAAAAGCACAGCCAACTGCCTCCTTTTGCATTGCAGTTTCTCTCTTCACTCTCTCTGTGGGTTTCAATTCACATTTATGATTCTTCCTTGGTTCAGTGGACCCACTTCCCTCCTACTCATCTTCCTTATGGTGCTATATTCCAGTGTCTGGATGGTGATTCTCAGAAAGGTTGTTGTCTCTGCTGTTTACTGCTCCACCATCTTTGTCTCCTGTCATCCAGGCTAGTAATATTTAAAAAAAATATGCTTAGTCACATTCTCCCAGTATTACTCAGTGTGTTAGAACTCCCACTGAATGAATAGCAATTTTATTATCTCATAGTTTTCTTTAAATTCATTTTCTTCAGGTAAGAATAACCCTGTGTGGACTGTGTAGATGTGACCCAGAACCTGTTGGTCCTATGCTTTTGGTCCCTTTTTCCCCACCTTTGGTGGATTTTTTGAGCCTGGAGGGATCTCTGCTAATGTTATTTTCAACCTTTTCCATTCATTTTGCTCTTCTCTTTCTTCTCCACCTTACCCTCCTCCTCCTCTTACTCCTTCTCCTTTTCCTCCTCCTCCTGCTCCTTCTTCTTCTGCTTCTTCACCTTTTCCTCTTCCTTTGCCTATCTAGAATTTTCAATTCAAGTTTATATAAATATCTGTCTTGAAACCTGGTTTTTTTTCATCAGCAAAAGTTTTTTTTTCTTTTTTCTGCCTTTTCTGCTTTTCTGTCTTATCTCCTTTTCAAGACTAAGAAATTCTTCCTGTACTTTCTTCTGCTGTCTGTAACTTTCTAGTAGTAATTTTAGTTTAAACTGGTATTTGTGCTCTTTCTGCTGCTCTTTCTTTTTTTCTTCCTGTTTCTTTACCTTAGAATTATATTTCATTGACTGTTGTATACATTTCTGTTTTACTGAATCTTTGATCACTAGCTTCTGTTTCCTTTCTTCTTCCTCTTTTTGCTTTGGATTACCTTGTGGTTTATTACAAAAAGGCACAGGAATGTTGTATGCTTCTCTTTTAACTTGAAATTTTCTTCTCCTTTTGCTGCTTTCTCATTTTCCAATTGAGAATGGACTCTTTTTTCTTCTAAAACCAGTAATTTTTTATACCATTTCTCATGCTGTTGAACTTCATCCTGTGTTCTTCCAGGAAGTTGTTCTAGAACTTCTGTCTTAGATGTGGGCTCTCCTTTATGTTTGTTTCTCACCTTTACAAAGTTCTCTTGGTCATAATTATCCCAGCAGCCCTGTCTCCTTCCTGTTTGTTGAAGGAGTTTTTTAAAATCTACCACTGCTTCTGGAAGAGTATTTGATCTCACTTTATCTACAGGAACTTTGCTTGAAATTTATCTGAAAGCTTTTACTCTTTCTGAATTTCCCAAAGCCCACAAGTCAATTTTTCTTGATATGACACTCAATTCATTATTTCTTGTTTTCTCTTCTTTAGTAAGCCCACTGTATATCAGTCTTTGCTCTTCTTTAAAAGTGTTAATTGCATAATGCCATTTTGATCCATCATTTATCTCAGTGTGTATTATCAGAAAGCAATCAAGTGATTTCACAACATGACCAGAAGAATAAGTGCAATGAAGGATGAGATGTGCAGAGAAAGTCAACAAATTTGTATAACATTCATTATGTCATGTTTATTATGATTATTTCAATGTTAAGTACTATTGTCAGTATCTGTATAATGTCAGTATCTGTATAATTTATCAATTTTTTTCATAAATATGTAGGTATATTTTATTTTTTGTTCTGATAGAAAGGTATACCCCTCCTGTCTTTCTACTCACAACAGAAAAAAAGCAGTTGTCTGAGAAGAGGCACATGGCTGAGTAATTTGCCAAAAGATGAGCATCATATACATTTTCCAAGAACAACCACTGTTCCAACCCCATTTCTTTTTCATATCATTGTGATATGACCTTTTCAGTTTTTATGGGAAAATATCCAAGAGAGGAATAGCTGTATTGAATGAAGCTTCAAATCCTAGTCTTCTGAGAAATCTCCATATGGTTTTCCACAATGGTTGCACCAGTCTGCACTCCCACCAACAGTGGAGCAGTGTGCCTTTTTCCCCACAGCCTCACCAACATTTGTTATCAGTTGATTTCTTGATGGTAACTGTTTTTTCCAGAGTGAGGTGAAATCTCAATGTTGTTTTAATTTGCATTTCTCAAATGACCAGTGATGGTGAACATTTTTTCATGAATTTATTTGCCTTTTGTATATCTTCCTCTGAGAATTGTGTGTTCATCTCAGATGCCCATTTTTGGAGAGGGTCTTTGAATTTGGGGAGCTTGGTGTTTTTCAATTCTTTATATGTTCTGGATATAAGTCCTTTGTCTGAAGGGTTGCTGGCTAAAATTCTTTCCCATTCTGTGGGTTTTCTTTTCACTCTGTTGGTGATTTCTTTTGAAGTGCAGAAACTTTTCAATAATATGAGATCCCATTTGTTCATTCTTTGAAGTATTTCCCATATAGTTTGCATTTTGTTCATGAATTCTCTATCTACCCCTATGTATCAAAGACTTCTACCTACCTTGTCTTCCAGTAGGTTTAGTGTTTCTCTTTTGATATGTAGGTCCCTGATCTATTTAGAGTTTAGTTTTGTGCATGGTGATAGGCATGGATCTAGTTTCAATTTTTGGCATGTGGAGAGCTTTTCCAACACCATTTCTTAAAGATATTATCCTTCTTCCAGTGAACATGTTTAACCCCTCTGTCAAATATCAGGTGGCTGAGTGTCTTTGTAGTTGTGCTTGCATCTTCTAATCTGTTCCATTGATCCTCGGGTCTATTTCTTTGCCAGTACCATACTAATTTTATCACTGTGGCTTTATCATACAGTTTTAAGTCAGGAATTGAGATGCCTCCTGTCTTGCTTTGTTGCCCAGATTTACCCTTGCTATTCTAGGTTTCTTCTGTTTCCAAATGAATTTTAGAAATGTTTTTTCTAGATCTGTGAGATACGTGAGTGGTATTTTGATTGGGATTGTGTTAAATCTGTATAACAGTTTTGGGAGTATGGACATTTTCACAATGTTGGTGCTTTCTAGCCAAGAGCAAGGAATAGCCTTCCATTTTCTTATATCCTCTTCAATCTCCTTTTTCAGCATAGTATAATTTTCAGCATATAGGTCCTTTACATTCTTAGTTAGGTCCAACCCAATTTCTAAATCAAAGAGATTATTTAAAACTTTATGTCTTGGCCACAGAAAGTTTACTCAGAAATGGTAAACCTGAAGCAGGTGTACACTTTTGAAAGGAAAATGCATGCTTTACAACGTTTGGGATTTATTATAGAAAAGACTGAATAAGTCAGTGGTAATGGAGGTAAAGTAGAACATACTTTCAAAGGGTAAACAGTACATGGGTCTCCCCTGCACCAGGCATACAGCACCAGAAGAGCACAACCTGGGAAGTGGAGAGACCTCCTCAAGACATTTGAATATATATATATATATATATATATATATATATATATATATATATATATGTAATGGGGGACTTTTTGGCATTCTCAAAGGTATATTTGTTTTTCAGTTTTTAAATGCATCTCAGATGAGGCCTTGGGACTCAGAAAGAATTATATTTTCCTGGCAGTAGAGGTATCAGCCTTGCACATATCAAGGTCTCCATTGTAGTCAGAATTGGCAGACATTATTCCTGGTGCAAAATGACCCTGTTTTGCATAACAGTGAGTACCTGAAAATTTTCTTTTCCCTAGATTTCTGCTCCTACTCCTACCCACCTGCTTGATTCACACCACTAAAAATATGAGCTTTTGGACTCCTGACCTTGTGTTCCACAGAGATCATTGGTCATCTTAGAGTGCCTCAACTGCAAAATATCCTCTTTGCCTAACTTTTGAATCCATATGTCATATTGCTGGGTGGGAGTCTTGAACCATCTTCAGGGATTTTGGAAGTTAATTGCTGGTGAAAATGCCTGTTACTATATTTCTATGTGATCCTTTGTTGATACGCACAAAAAGAATAGCAAAATACAGACAGCATGCAACCCATCTATCTTACTTCTCAGAATTAAATTACTTTAATTAGAGACCAAGGATATATTTCCTATGCTGTTGTTGTAGTCATGGGTTATACAGAGAACAATTATAATAAGGACATGGAGTTTACAATATTATTTTTATGGTGTCACCCAAGCTTAACACAAGAAAATGCAGGGAATCTATCCACATCACTAAAGACATAGAATATACAGCCAAGGCCCTGAATCTCACAGCAATGTCCCAATGCTCATGACAATGCCTCCCACGAGTCCAACTGGAAGTGTAGAGCCCACAAGAAAGACTCATGTGGGTCTCTTTTAGGGATCCATGCTGGGAAGGCCCAAAGGTCAGCTGTGGAAGCCAGAAAGTCTATGCCAGCAGGGTGAAGGAGCTGTGCTGGTAGGTTGAGTGTTCTATGCTGGAGCCGAGAAGTCACACTCACAACTCCAGGGCTGTCCTGAAAATTATCACAGCCATCCTCAGTGACACAGAGGCCCCAAGCTCCTCCTCCAACAAGCACAGTTGAGTACATGCCAGGAAGCCCCCATGAGGAATTCATCCTGCAGACCAAACAGCACATGTCTTCCCCCCAGAGCCAGGAAGCAATGCTCAATGTGAATACCAGAGCTTCTCCAGGAGAACCAATGGCTCAAACAGCAACTCATACAAGAACCCACAACACCTCAGTATCTTAATGCAACTAACGTGAATAATTTCTCCTTCTCTATCTCTCCATTTATACTGACAAATTTCCTTAGGTGAAACATCTACACCCAGTGCAATGCTGATGTAATCCAGCTGGTGTTAAGTTGACCACCAGTTTTCAATCCATAACAGCTGTCTTACCTGCCAAAGATCTATCCATTCTCAGTAGCATTTTACTAGCATCGGAAGTGTGTTTATTGGAAAAATAGTATAAAATAAAAATCTCTTATTAGATTTCCACTAGATGGGAATTGTAGAAATGGAATTGCCAATGTGCATTCTTTGGTTTGTATTTCCATAGGTAAGGGAAGTGGAGGGGATTTGTTTGAAACTGGTGGCTTTGTGTGTTTTTGGAAAAGATAAATAGTTATTAAGCTGGTTTACAGAAAAATTGTTACTTTGCATTTTTTAGGTTTTTTTCAAGTTCATCTAGGAGTTTAAGGAGGAGCTGTCAAATAACTTAGCACATCTTCCTTCCAGAAGGAAATTTTAAAAATCTCCCTTCTTGGTTTTAACTTTCATTCCTTTTCTTGTATTTACCTTTGCATGTCTAAGCTGAACTAGCTTAACATCTTGAATTAAGTTACCACTACACATGCAATTTTTTATTTAGAATATTTTTAAAATTTTTTTATTTTTTATTTTAAAGTGAAATAAGTTAGAAAAGAAAAACAAAAAAGAGACAAACAACAAACCCAAAACAATAAAAATATAGGTTTTCAAAACAGAATGAAAGAAATTTAACAATAGTTGTTATATTGCATATTGTTTTCTTCTTTTTAATTTTTATTTTGAAAGTAGTGGAAATACAACAGAACAAGACAGAACAAAACCCATTGAGACAGTGCAGTGAATCTGGTACAGAACTTCACAGCAGGTTACAGGGATAACACCATAGTATCTCTCATTATCTTCACAATAGTTGTCTAGTCAATTCGGTATAGCAAAATCAAACCAAAGACAGAACATTATAAAATCAATTAAAAGAGAATATTGAAAAGAGTAAAGCAATTAATCATAATGAATCAAAACTGAAAACAACATTTGCTTTCAAAGAGAAGAGTCCCCTCCCCCATATTTGCTATATTGCATACAGTCATCCTGCCAAGAAATGCTCAGACCTCTGTCCCCTGTTGCTAACAGGGGGGTTGGGATGTTGGATTTGAAGCCCCCACACTGGTAGGCTCACAGGAACCACTACTGAGCCTACCCCTGGCTCACGCTGGAGGAAGACACTCACCAAGAGGGTGGGCAAATTGCTTCTTTGTGTAGCCTCCTGGATTCCAGCATGGGGCCTTGGCAGGATCTTAGGGGCTGCTCTCTGATTCTCCTCCTGGCTCGTGCCAGAGGAAGGTGTTCACCAAGAGGGCAGGCGAATTGCTTCTTTGTGCAGCCTCCTGGGTTCCACTATGGCCATGGCAGGATCTCAGGGGCCACTCTCTGATTCTTCTCCTGGCTCACACTGGAGTATGGTGTTCACCAACAGGGCAGGCGAATTGCTTCTTTGTGCAGCCTCCTGAGTTCCATCAGGGCTGTGGCGCGATCTCCAGGGCTACTCTCTGATTCTCCTCCTGGCTCACGCTGCAGGAAGGTGCTCACCAAGAGGGCAGGTGAATTGCTTCTTTGTGCATCCTCCTGGGTTCCACCATGACCGTGGCAGGATCTTGGGTGCTTTTATTTCAAAGAAAGAAAGAAAAGAACATTTTTAAAAATAGAAAAACAGAAAAAAGATAGAACAGAGAATTTTAAAAATTAACATCATAAAATAGCTAGTTGATACATTACACATTGTCATCTTAAAAATAGTTGCCAATGTCAAAAAATCAAAGGACAAAAAGTGGCTAGATACTCAAACATTCACAATGCAAATCCTTCTGCTCAATGATCCAACAGAAATTTAGTAATACAATCATCGATCTTACACACTGTACACTGTACAGACCATTATATCCTTCAAAGCAATTTCCTTCCCTTTCATTTTATAATATATATTATACTTTTTGGATATGATTACTCTGTCATTTTTATTATTTTTACATAGGGAGACAACATGATATTTACTAATGTGAGTCTTGTTTATTTCACTTCAGAGGATACTCTCTTTTTAGAATTTTTTTCTTTTTAAAGAGATTAAAACAAAAGAGGACAGATCTAAGCAGATCAGAACAGAACAATGTAAGCAACACAACACTTCACAACAAGACAATTGTATATTAACAGTAGCTATCATAATGTCTCTTTCTTTGAAATAGTTGAGCTTAGCTTTACAAACAATAATGTCAAACATAACAAAATAGAATAAAACCACTCAAGAGAATGAAATTATTGCAAGGCATTCTGAACCAAATAACAGAAGATGAACAATAGCTGCTATATTATCTCATTTTCCATAAAAAATTTGTTTATACTATCATACATATTAAAATCCAATAAGACACAACATGATAGAACCAATGGTAATACAAAAACAAGAGCATGGTAGGACTTCAGAGCAAGATGATATTAAATCAAAAATGGCTGCCATATTGTCTTTTCTTCAAAGTAACTATTCATACCATCACATATATTAAGATCAAACAAAACAGAATAAAACTATTCCAACCAATAAACGAAAACATAAGGCTTCAAAGCAATAAAATGGTGAACCATGATTACCATAAAATCTTCTGTACTCTTACCATTTCTTACACTAGGGAGACTATACAGTATTTATACATGTGAGTTTGATTTATTTCACTTATGAATATGGATTCAAGTTGCATCCATTTATTTATAAATATCTCAATGTGATCATTCTTTGTAGCTGAATAGTACTCCATTGTATAAAAGTACCACAATTTTTTAACCATTCCTCAGTTGATGAGAACTTCGGTTGTTTCCAAGATCTGGCTATTGCAAATTGGGCCGCTATGAACATGGGTGCACATATATCACTGTGGTAAGATGTTTTCAGTTCTTCTGGGAATATGACAAAGAGTGGAATAGCTGGGTCAAATGGGACTTCCAATCCCAACTTTTTGAGGAATCTCCAGATTGAACTCCAAAGTGGTTGCACCAGTCTACACTCCAACCAATGGTGCAGAAGAATTCCTTTTTCCCCACAGCCTCTCCAGCATTTATTGTTGGTAGTTTTGTTGATCCTGGCCATTCTTTCTGGAGTGAATGAATGGAATCTCAGTGTGGTTTTAATTTGCATTTCTCTAATGACCAATGATGATGAACATTTTTTTATGTATTTATTTGCCATTTGTATTTCTTCATCTGAGAACTGTGTGTTCATCTTGGATGCCCATTTTTGGATTGGGTCTTTGAATTTTGGGGGTGTGATTTTTTTTAAATTCTTTATAAGTTTTAGACAGAAGTCCTTTGTCTGAGGGACAGTTCACTAAGATTTTTTTCCCAGGTTGTGGGTTTTCTTTTCACTATACTGGAGATTTATTTCAATATGCAGAAACTCTTTAATAAGATGTGATATGAGTTATTGATTCTGGGAAGTATTTCCCATGCAGTTTGGTTCTTGTTCATGAATTCTCTACCAACCCCTATGTCCTCAAGATTTTTATCTATTTTGTCTTCCAATAGATTTAGTGTATCTGTTTTAATATTTATATCTTTGATCCATTTAGATTTTAATTTAGTACATGGTGACAGGCATGGGTCTACTTTCAGTTTTTGGCATATAGATAGCCAGTTTTTCCAGCATCATTTATTAAAGAGACTATTGTTCTTCCAGTGAACATGCTTGGCCCCTTTATCAAAGATAAGGTGGCTGAGTGTGTTCGTAGTTGTATCTTCTAGTCTATTCCATTAATCTTCAGGTCTGTTTTTATTCCAGGATAATGTTGATTTTATTACAGTAGCTTTGCAGTATAACTTCAAGTCAGAGATTGTGATGCATCCTGCCTTGCCTTTGCTGTTTAGAATTTCCTTTTCTATTCCATGTCTCTTCTGGTTCCAGATGAATTTTAGGAGTGATTTCTCTAGATCTATGAGGTATGTTAGTGGTCTTTTCATTGGGATTGCATTGAATCTGTATAACAATTTTGGGAGAATGGCAATTTTCACAACATTTATTCTTCCTATCAATGAACAAGGGATGTCTTTTCATTTTCTGAGGTCCTCTTCAATTTGTTTTTTCAGGGTATTATAATTTTCCCTGTATAATTCTTTTACATCTTTCATTAGATTAATTCCTAAGTATTTCGGTTTTTTGCATGCTAGTGTGAAGGCTGTGACTTCTCTTATTTCTCTCTGGGTGATTTTGTTGTTAGTGTATAAGAATGCTATTGATTTTTGAGTATTGACTTTGTATCCAGCTACATTGCTGAATTTATTTATTATATCTAGGAGTCTTTCAGTGGAGGTTTGGGGGTCTTCTATGTGGAGTATCATGTCATCTGCAAATAATGATAATTTAACTTCTTTCCTATCTTTACTCCTTTTATTTCTCTCTCTTGTCTAATTGCTCTGGCTAGTATTGCCAGTACTAATTTGAATAGGAGCAGTTTTAAGGGACATCCTTGTTGTGTGCCTGGTTTCCAGGTAAAGGCTTTCAGTTTTTGGCCTATTAATATGACATGGGCTGTTGGTTTGTCATAGATGGCCTTTATCATATTGAGGTAAAGATCATCTATTCCAATTCTCTGTAAGTTTCTTATCATGAATGGGTGTTGGATCCTATCAAAAGCTTTTTCTGCATCTATAGAAATGATCATGTGGTTCTTACTTTTGGCTCTATTGATATGGTGGGTTTCATTTATTGATTTCCATATGTTGAACCATCCCTCCATGCCTGGCATGAATCAGACTTGGTCATGGTGTATATAATCTTCTTGATGATTTTCTGCATCCTGTTTGCCAGTATTTTATTGAGAATTTTTGCATCTATGTTCATTAGCGAGATTGGCCTGTGGTTCTCTTTTTTAATTCAGTCTTTCTCAGGTTTATTACTAGAGTGATATTTGCTTCCAGGAATGACTTAAGGAGAATTTCTTCCTTTACAATTTCATTGAAGACTTTGAGCAGTTTGGGCATTAAATCTTTTTATTTCTTGTGAAATTCCACAGTGAGTCTGTCTGCACCTGGGCTCTTTTTTGTTGGTAGGGACTTGGTTACATTTTCAATTTCATTAATAGAAATTGGGTTATTCAGAAAGGTTTTTTTTTAAACAAAATGGGGTTATTCAAAGCAAAAGGATGGACATAGCACATGATTAAAACCACAATACAAGGTGATCTACAATGGTTACTATGATGTCTCTTGTTATCTTCAATAGAATTGTCTATATCATCAGGCATAGTAAAATTGAACATAGCAGTACAGAACAATATCAATAAAAACAAAACATTGGAGACTTTATAGGACTTCAAAAGCAGGTAATCTTCAAACCAGAATGGGAATCCTAGTGAATCTTACCATCTTTAGAGTAGTTGCCTATACTCTCAGATTTGATACTATCAAACTTAATGGATTTGCATAAAATCACTCTAGATAAGACAGTGATCTAACAAACAAAATTCAAATAAAATGAGTCATAATAAGACAGTGTAAGTAATACAGGACTTCAGAGTAAGTTAATAAAAAATTAAGGATGGTTACCATACTATATCCTGCTATTTTTGGAATAGTTGTTATTCAGCAGTTTTATATCTTCTTGATCCAGCTTTAGTGGATCATATGTTTCTAGGAATCTATCCATTTCATCTGTGTTATTGAACCAGTGAGAGTAGAGGTTTTCAAAATAGTTGTTGATGATCTTATGTATTTCCACAGGGTTGGTAGTGATTTCACCTTTTTCATTATGTATTGCATGAATTTGAGTCTTTTCTTTCCCTTTTTTAATTGGGTTGGCTAGAGGCTTATCAATTTTATTTAGTCTTTCAAAGAACCAACTCTTTGATTTATTGATTCTTTGTATTGGTTTCTTAGTCTCTATTGCATTAATTTCTGCTCTGATCTTTATAATTTCCTCCCTTCTTTTGGCTTTGGCTTGGGGTGCTCTTCTTTTTCTAGATATTTGAGGGGTAATATCAGGTTGCTTATTTGTGTCCATTCTGTTTTCCTAATATGAGAACTCAGAGAAATAAATTTTCCTCTGAGGACTGCTTTCATTGCATTCCTCAGGTTCTGATATGATCTATTTGTATTTTTCTTTGCTAGAAGATACTGTTAAATTTCTTCTTTAATTTCCTCTGTGACCCACTGACTGCTCAAAAGTGTATTACTTAATTTCCATGTGTTTGTGGGGGTTTTGCAGTTACTTTTATCATTAATTTCCAGTTTCATGGCACTATGATCCAATAACATTCATGGGATAATTTCAATTCTTTTGCATTTACTTAAATATGTTCTGTGGGTTAGTATATGGTCTATTTTAGATAATGTCCCATGTACTGCTGAGAAGAATGTACATTCTGATGTTGTTGGATGGAACACTCTGAATACATCTATCAAATCCATTTGTTCACAGGTGTGATTCAGTTCTGTTATTTCTTTGCTGAACTTCTGTCTAGTTGATCTATCCCTTTGTGTCAATGGTGTGTTAAGGTCTCCTGCTATAATTGTGTTATTCCCTATTAGATTTTTCATTTCTGTTAATACTTGCTTTGTGTAGCTGGCTGCTCTGGAATTTGCTGCATATATATTTAAGCTTGTTCTCTCTTCCTCTTGCAGTTTTCCCCTAACTAGAATGTAGTGACCTTCTTTATCTCTTCAGACCATTCTTGGTTTGAAATTCACATGGTCTTCAAACAGAATATATTTTTTTGAGTTCCTGTTGCATGGAGTATTGTTTTCCACCCTTTGACTTTCAGTCTATGAGTTTCCTTTTGTGTTAGATGGGTTTCTTGTAGTCAGCATATGGTTGGATGTTAGTTCTTGATCCATTCAGCCTGTTTCTTTTAATTGGTGAATCGAGGCCATTTACATTATTGGTTATAACTGTCATATATTGGTTTATTGTTGACATTTTATCTTTCTGATATTGTATCTTAACTTTCCATTCTTTTTAATTATCTGTCTTGATTAGTGGTTTTTTCCTATGTGTATGTAGAATATCTTTCAGTATTCTTTGTAGGGTTGGTTTGGTGATGATGAAGTTCTTCAACAGTTCTTTGTCATGGAAGTATCTTATTTCTCCATCCATTTTGAAGGACAGTTTTGCAGGGTACATTATTCTGGGTTGGAAGTCTTTTTCCTTTAGGATCTGAAACACTTCACTCCATGCTCTTCTTGACTTTATTGTTTGTGTTGAGAAGTCTGCTCTGATCCTGATAGGTTTTCCTTTATAGGTGATCTGTCTTTTCTCACTAACAGATTTTAGTATTCTGTTCTTATGTTGCATTTCTAGGATGGTGATTATTATATGTCAGGGTGTAGTTTTGTTTTGGTTATGGCTATTTGGAGTTCTATATGCTTCACCAGTCTGTATGTCACTTTCCATAATCACGTTTGGGAAGTTTTCAGCATTACTTCTGTAAATAGCCTCTTGTTATATTTTGTGTTGTCCCCTTCTTTTTCATTTATCCCTATTAATATTATGTTGTTTTTCTTTGCATCACCTTGCAACTGTTGAATTGTTATTTCCTGATTTCTTGTTAATTTTAGATCTTTCCTTTCCTGTTCACTAGCTGCAATCTTATCTTCAAGGTCTGAGATTCTATCTTTACTTTTGTTGAGGCAGTTTTTGCAACTTTCAGTAGAATTCTTGATTTCCTGTATATCTTTTGAATCTGCTTCATTTATTCTGTTTGTTTCTTAAACTGTTTATTCATGGATTCTGTCATTTTGCTTGGTTCCTACAATTTTTTAACTGTGTCTTTGTTGGATGCATTCAGTATTTCTTTCACTACTTTTATCATTTCTTCTTTTACCTGGGAGATTATTTCTGATTTGAGTTCCCTCATAGCTTCCTGTACTTGCTTCTTTATTTTAGTTGATATCATTTCAGATATTTCAGGTTTATGGCTAGTATTTTCTTCTATGTACATGGCTCCCAGGCTATCTTGGGATGGGCTGGAGGTTTGTGGTTACATTTTGGTCTTTTGTTTTTATCATTTTCCTATATTTCTGTGTTTCCAGTGATGTTCCAAATCTTTCCCTAGATGTGTGGGAAATCACCTCCTGTGCCCTCTGCTTCTGGGACTCATGTAGCTTTGGCTCCCCTCATGTGGTAGACCTGGTTTCCCTGGTTGAAAAAAGGTCACTGGGCACGGTCTACTCATTCCACAGAACCTCTGGAACCTAGTCCAGTGTCCTCAGGGAGCTAGGCAGCCACCCAGCCACAGGTATACATGGTCCCAAACATTTCCAGGCCTGCCATGGTGAGTTGCAACTCATCACATGGTGCAGCACAAGTCTTGCTCCATTTTTGGCAGGACTGGCTCCCCTGGTTGAATGAAGGTCACTGAGCATGGTCCACTCAAGCCTGTGGAAACTCTGGAGCCTAGTACAGTGTCCTAAGTGGGCTAGGCAGGCACCTAGCCACCGGGATTGATGGTCCCAAACTTTTCTGGACCTGTCCTGGTGACTGCAACTCACCTCATGGTGGCAACATGGGCCTGGCTCTGAGGATAGTCTCAAGTTGCCTCCATTTATCAATAAAGGCCCCAAGATTATTCTTTTTATAGATGAATAGTATTCCATTGTATCAAAATAAATCTTGGAAGCAACCAAGATGCCCATCAACCACAGAGTGGATGAAAAGATGTAGTATTTTTGTACAATGAAATACTACTTAGCTATAAAAAGGATGATCTTGAGGCCTTTATTGGTAAATGGAGACAACTTGAGAATATCCTCATTAGTGAAATAAACAAGACTCACATTAGTAAATACCATATTGTTTCTCTAGTGTAAAAAAATAATAAGAATGAATAGAATAATGGTATCCAAAACTATAATAAATATAAAAGAACAATAGATATAACAGTATAATAGATATAACACCTTTTGTAAAAGTTAAAAGGAAGAAAAGTGCTCTAAAGTATATAACAGTATATATAGTATGTAAATAGATGACCATACTACTGAGTTTTTGTTATATCATTGAACAGAAGAGTTTGTACTATCAATGTTTGAGTGTCTAGCCAATTTTTATGCTCTGAACTTGCAACAATTATTGTTAATAGTATGTAATGTATCAACTATCAATTTTATGGTGTTAATTTTTTTCAATTCTGTATTTTACTTTTCTTCTCATTGTTTCTATTTTGTCTTTTTATAATTTTCTTTTCTTTCTCTCTTAAAAAAGATTTAGCTATCACAAATTGTGCTGCTATGAACATGGGTGCATATATACCACTGTGACACAATCTTTTCAAACTTTCTGGTAAAATACCAAGGAGGGGAATAGCTGGAATGAGTGGAATGTCCAATCCTACATTTTTTTTACTTAAAGAGAAAAAAAAAAAACAAAACACAGAAATATTACAGAATTTCAAGAAGATAAACAGTAAGAAATCACTAGTTGATAAATTACAAATGGTTCTTTTAGATATAGTTATTCAAGTTACAAAATTAATGCACACAAAGTGGAAATTCCAGCAGTGAGAGTGCAAACAGATCTGTTCAACAATCCAACAAGAACATAGAAATATAGCTATCAATTCCATACACCTAAACATATGTGCAGCTATATGTTTTATACCACTTCCTATTTCCTCTTTTTTTACAATAGCAATTATACATTTTTAAAATTTTATATATAAAGAGAAGAAAAAAGCAAAGCAGCCTCCACCATGGGCCCGCCCTGCCAGCGGGAACTCAGCAGAAGCCTGCATCAGGGGTAAGCTGCCCCCATGGGGCCACCCTGCCACCAGGAAATTAGCAGAAGCCTGCATCAGGGTAAGCTGCCAAGAACCCCCAACAAGGGCCTGCCCTGCCATCAGAAACTCAGCACAAGCCTGCCTCAGGGATAGAATCCCTGAAACCTCCACCAAGAACCTGCCCTGCCACCTGGAACTCAGCACAAGCCCGTCTCATGGGTAGGCTACCTAGAACCTCACCTGTGGGCTTGCCCTGCCACCGGAAACATCGAGAAGGCCTCCCCAAGACTGAAAACTGCCCTGGAATGCTACAGATGGGCCCACCGTCCCACCTGGAACATCAGAAGATCTCGGCGGTATCCAGTTAGTGTAAGAAAATTTGGAACTTTGCACCCAGGTGGTGAACTTTGGACTACACTGGATTTACTGTATCAATGTGGTGAGTATACACCTAAAACAGAGTTGTACAGGGCATAAATAGGGCTAGTAGTAAAACCACCAACAACTAACTGCAAGACTTAGTGTGTCTGAAAAGAGTGTGTGAGATCCCTTCCAACACACAGAAAACACCAGGAAGAGTAAAAATGACAAAACGAAAAAGCAAAATGCAGTCTCAAACATATAGTTCACCAGTAGCAATTATAGAAAACATTGAAATAGACGACCCCAAAAGTAACACACTGGGAATCTCAGAAAAGATAGCCAGTGAAATAAAAGAAACCAACCACGTCAGGCTATAGAGGAAATCAAATTAGAAGTACTCTCCCATGTAAAGAGAGAAATAACAACTTTAGTAAAGGAGTTGTTGAATGCAGCTAAAGAAGAACTAGAGAAAAAAGTACATGAGCATGGGAAACTGATTGAAACTTTGAATGAACAATATAGAAAACAAGCAGAATTCATGGAACAAACTCAAAGAGACATGCAAAAAACAAAAAATTCTATTGAAAGAGTAGAAAACCACCAAAAGGAAGCCGAGGATAGGATTTCGGACCTTGAGGACAGGATCAGAGTTAGTGATCAGGAAAGGATAGAACTTTTAAAAATGACAAAGAAGCATGAAATGACAATCCAGAAGCTTCATGATGATGCCAAGAGGAACAATATAAGAATAATGGGCAATAGCAAAGATACAGGAATGCAGGCAAATGACATACATAAATTATTTACAGAAATAATAGCAGAAAATAACCCAAACATGGGGAAAGAATCTGATATGCAGATAAGTGAGGCATATAGCACACCAAACAGTCAAAATCAACATAAACCCACACCCAGACACATACTAATTAAGATCTCAGACATATATCATGAAAACAGAATATTAAAAGCTGTCAGAGAAAAGACACAAATCACCTATCAAGGAAAGCCCATTAGAATCATGGCAGACTTTTCAGAACAAACCCTGAAGTCAAGAAGAGCTTGGAGTGAGGTATTTCAAGCCCTGAAACAAAACAATCTTCAACCCAGACTGGTGTACCCAGCAAAACATTCATTCAAATTTAATGGAGAAACAAGACACTTCCATGCCAAAGAACAATTGAAGAAATTCATGTCCACCAAACCAACCCTAGAAAGAGTACTGAAAGGCATACTAGAAAGAGATAAAAATGACCACAATCCCCAAAACAACAACAGAAAGAAATTACGAGGTAGGATAAGCAATTAAATAAGAGGAAATCCAGAAAGACACAACTGGAATATAACATGGCAAAATCAAGCCAGTACATATCACTCATATCCATAAATATAAATGGCCTCAATTCACCTATAAAAAGAAATAGATTGACAGAATGGATCAAGAAACAGGACCACCACAATATGCTGTATACAAGAAACACATCTGACCCAAAAGGACACTCATAGAGTAAAAGTCAAAGGATGGAAAACAGTATTCCATGCAACAGGAACACAGAAGAAAGCAGGGGTAGCTATTCTATTTGCAGACAACGTGAACTTAAAAACTAAAATGATTTTAAAAAGATAGAGAAGGTCATTACATAGTTGTTAGTGGTAAAATGCAAGAGGAAGAACTAATAATTATAAATACATATGTGCCAAATACAGGAGCACCCAACTACATAAGACAGATAGTATTGGACATGAAAAACCAAATACACAAGAACACAGTTATAACAGGAGAACTTAACAGCCCACTGTCACAAAGAGATAGATCAACTAGACAAAAAGTCAGCAAAGAAAACACAGAACTGAATCATACCTGTCAGCAGTTGGACTTAGTAGATGTTTACAAAGTGTTCCACCCAACTACATCAGAATACACATTGTTCTCAGCTGCACATGGGACATTCTCCAAAACAGACCATGTATTATCCCATAAAAAATTCTTAAGTAAATGCAAAGGTATTGAAATCACACCGTGCATAATATCTGACCATAGTGCACTGAAATTGGAAATTAATGGCAAAAGAAATTGTAAAACATGCACGCAGCTATATCTTTTGTAGGACTTTATATTTCCTCTTTTTTTTTACAATACCAATTATACATTTTTAAAATCTCAGTTAAAGAGAAGAAAAAACAACAAAAAGGGGTAGAAATAATACAGAATTCTAAAAGAAAGAAAGAAAAAGGAGAATGAGAAAAAGCCCCACTAAGAAATCAGTAATTTTTAAATTACGTATTGTCATCTTGGATGTAGTTGTTCAAGTTATAAAATTAGAGGGTACATAGTAAATATTCAAACAGTCAGACTGTAAACAGTTTTGCTCAAAGATCCAACAAAGGTTCAGCAATATAGTCATCTATTTTACACATTAAAACTAACATGCTGTTATATCCCTTAGAGCACTTTCTTTTCCTCACTTTTTTACAATAGCAATTACACATTTGGGGCTTTGTCATTCTTACAGTTCTTATTAATTTTTGCAATTACATAATGTGATATTGATAAAATTGTTTATTTGTTTCACTAATAAGGTTAGTATCAAGTTGTCTTTATTTACCAATGAAAGCTTAATTCTCATCCTTTGTTGTAGCTGGGAAATATTCCATTGTATAAAAATACCACATCTTTTTCATCCACTGTGAAGTTTATGGGAATCTTTGTTGTTTGCAGGATTTAGCTATCAAAAATTATGCAGCTATCAACATGGGTGCACATATATCACTGTGATATGAACTTTTCAGTTCTTTGGGGAAAATGCCCAGGAGGGGGATAGCTGGATTGAATGGGGCTTCCAATCCTAGTCTTCTGAGAATTCTCCATATGGATTTCCATCATGGTTGCACCAGTCTACATTCCCACCAACAGTAAAGCAGTGTTCCTTTTTTCCCCACAGCCTCACAACATTTGTTATCAGTTGATTTCTTGATGGCAGCTATTCTTTCCGGAGGAAGGTGGAATCTCAGTGCTGTTTTAATTTGCATTTCTCAAATGACCAGTGATGGTGAACATTTCTTCATGTATTTGCCATTTGTATATCTTTCTCTGAGAACTGTGTGTTCATCTCAGATTCCCATTTTTGGAGAGGATCTTTGAATTTGGGGGATTAATTTTTTCAATTCTTTATATATTCTGGACACAAGTCCTTTGTCTGAAGAGTTCCTGGTTAAAATTTTTTCCAACTCTGTTGGTTTTCTTTTCACTCTGTTGGTGATTTCCTTTAAAGTACAGAAACTTTGCAATAATGTGAGATCCCGTTTGTTGATTCTTTCAAGTGTTTCCCGTGCAGTTTGCGTTTGGTTCATGAATTCTCTGCCTACCCCAATGTCTCCAAGACTCCGACCTAGCTTGTCTTCCAGTAGATTTAGTGTTTCTGTTTTAATATTGAGGTCTTTGATCCATTTAGACTTTAGTTTTCTGCATGGTGATATGCATGGATCTAGTTTCAGTCTTCAGCATGTAGAGAGCCAATTTTTCCAACACCATTTATTAAAGAGACTATCCTTCTTCCAGTGGACATATTTAGGCCCTTTGTCAAATATCAGATGGCTGAGTGCTTTGTTGTTGTGCTTGCATCTTCTAATCTGTTCCATTGATCCTCAGGTCTATTTCTTTGCCAGTACCATGCTGATTTTATCACTGTGGCATTATACTATTGTTTCAAGTCAGGAATTGAGATGCCTCCTGCCTTGTTTTCTTGCCTAGAATTGCCTTTGCTATTCTAGGTTTCTTCTGTTTCCAAATGAACTTTGGGAGTGTTTTCTCTAGATCTGTGAGGTATGTCAATGATATTTTGATTGAGATTGCGTCAAATCTGTATAACAGTTTTGGGAGTATAGCCATTTTCACAATGTTGGTTCTTCCTAACTAAGAGCAAGGAATGTCCTTCCATTTTCTAATATCCTCTTCAATCTCCTTTTTCAGCATCATATAATTTTCAACATATAGGTCTTTTACATTTTTAGTTAGGTTGATTCCTAAGTTTTTCATTTTTTTAGATGTTATTGTCAAGGGCTATATTTCCATAATTTCTCTCTCAGTGAGATTTTGTTTATGTACAGGAATGGTATTGATTTTTGAGCATTGAATTTGTGTCCAGCTACACTAATGAACTTGTTTATTACCTCTAGCAGTCTTTTAATGGAGTTTTTTGGGTCTTCTATATAGAGTATCATGTCATCTGCAAATAGCAATAATTTAACTTCTACGTTTGCTATCTTTATTCCTTTTATTTCTCTCTCTTGTCTGATAGGCCTTGCTAGTGTTTCCAGAACTATGCTGAAAAGGAGTGGTGAGAATGGACATCCTTGTCTTGCTCCTGATTTTAAAGTGAAAGCTTTCAGTTTTTGTCCATTTAGTATAATGTTGGCTGTTGGTTTGTCATAGATGGCCTTTATAAAGTTGAGGTAGACGCCGTGTATTCTGAGTTTCTGAAGGCTTTTTATCATGAACATGTGTTGGACTTTGTCAAAAGCTTTTTCTGCATCTATTGAGATGACCATATGGTTTTTGTTTTTGGGTCTGTTGATGTGGTGTATTACATTTATTGATTTGTGTATGTTAAACCATCCCTGCATTCCTGGAATGAACCCCACTTGGTCATGATGTATAATCTTCTTGATTTGCTGCATTCTGATTGCCAGTATTTTGTTGAGAATCTTTGCATCAATGTTCATTAGTGAGATTGGCCTATAGTTCTCTTTTCTGGTTGGATCTTTCTCTGGTTTTGGTATCAGAGTAATACTTGACTCCAGGAATGATTTAGGGAGGATTGCTTTTTTCTCAATTTTGTTGAAGAGTTTAAGTGCTGCCATCAAATCTTCTCTAAATTTCTTCTAAAATTCAGCTGTGAATCCATCAGGACCTGGACTTTTCTTTGTTGGTAAGATTTTAATTAAATTTTCAATTTCAATGGTTGATATTGGGTTGTTCAAAATTTCTATATCTTCTTCGTTGAGCTTTGGTAGTTCATATGTTTCTAGAAATCTGTCCATTTCCTCTGTGATTTCCAGTCTCTGTGAGTAGAGATTTTCAAAGTAGGTATTCATGATCTTTTGAATTTCTATGGGATCTTTAATAATTTCTCCCTTTTCAGTTCTTATTGCATGAATTTGGGCTTTTTCTTTCTTTCTCTTGATAAGGGTAGCTAGAGGTTTGTCAATTTTGTTGATTCTCTCAAAAAGCCAGCTTTTTGATTCATTAATTCTTTGTATTGTTTTTTTTAGTTTCAATTCCATTGATTTCTGCTCTAATCTTTACAATTTCTTCTCTTCTATGAGCTTTGGGTTTAGATTGCTCTTCTTTTTCTAGATGCTTGAGATGGAGCATTAGGTTGTTTATTTGTGCTCATTCTGTTTTCTTGATATGACAGTGTATTGCTACATATTTCCCTCTTAATACTGCTTTCATTGCATCCCACAGATTACAGTATGTTGTTTCAATATTTTCATTGAATTGTAGGTATTGTTTTATTTCTTCTTTAATTTCATCTGTAGCCCACTGGTTGTTCAAAAGGCTGTTATTTAATTTCCATGTATTTATGTAGGTTTTACAATTTCTTTTGCCATTAATTTCCAATTTCAGTGCACTATGGTCAGATACTATGCATGGTATGATTTCAATACCTTTGCATTTACTTGAGAATGTTTTATGGGATGATATATGGTCTATTTTTAAGAATGTCCCATGTGCAGCTGAGAAGAATGTGTATTCTGATGTGGTTGGATGGCACAATCTGTAAACATCTATGAAATCCAATTGCTCACAGGTGTGATTCAGTTCTGTTATTTCTTTGCTGACTTTGGGCTGTTAAGACCTGCTGTTATAATTGTATTCTTGTGTATTTGGTTTTTCATGTTATAATTCCTGTTATAATTGTATTCATGTGTATTTGGTTTTTCATGTCCATTAGTATCTGTCTTATATTGTTGGATGCTCCTGTATTTTGTGCATATATATTTATAATTGTTAGTTCTTCCTCTTGAGTTTTACCACTAGTAAGTATGTAGTGACCTTCTCTATCTGTTTTCATCATTTTGGGTTTGAAGTTCACGTTGTCTGCAAATAGAATATCTACCCCTGCTTTTTCCTGGGTTCCTGTTGAATGGAATACTGTTTTCCATCCTTTGACTTTTGATCTATGAGTGTCCTTTTGGGTCAGATGCGTTTCTTGTATACAACATATTGTAGGGTCCTGTTTCTTGATCCATTCTGTCAATCTATTTCTTTTTATAGGTGAATTGAGGCCATTTATATTTATGGATAGCATTGATATGTACTGGCTTGACTTTACCATGTTATGTTCCAGTTGTTTCTACTTTTCCTCTTATTTAATTGCTTATCCTATCTGGTGGTTTCTTTCTGTTGTTGTTTCAGATTTTGTGGTCATTTTTATGTCTGTCTAGTATGTCCTTCAGAACATACTTTCTAGGATTCATTTGGTGGACATGAATTTCTTCAGTTGTTCTTTATCATGGAAGTATCTTTTTTCTCCATTAAATTTGAATGAAAGTTTTTGCTGGGTACATCAGTCTGGGTTGAAGGTTGTTTCCTTTCAGGGCTTGAAATACCTCACTCCAAGATCTTCTTGACTTGAGGATTTGTGCTGAAAAATCTGATGTGATTCTAATGGGCTTTCCCTGATAGGTGAGTTGTGTCTTTTCTCTGACAGCTTTTAATATTCTGTTTTCATAATATATGTCTGAGATCTTAATTATTATGTGTCTGGGTGTAGATTTATGTTGATTGTGACTGTTTGGTGTTCTATATGCCTCACTGATCTGCATATCAGATTCTTTCCCCATGTTTGGGAAATTTTCTGCTATTATTTCTGTAAATACTTTAAATATGCCATTTGCCTGCACTCCTGTATCTTCACTAATGCCCATCATTCTATTGTTGCTCTTGGCATCATCATGAAGGTTCTGGATTGTCATTTCATGCTGCTTTGTTATTTTTAAAAGTTCTATCCTTTCCTGATCACTAACTGTGATCCTGTCCTCAAGGTCTGAAATCCTATCCTCAGCTTCCTTTAGGTGGTTTTGCACTCTTTCAATAGAATTTTTTGTTTCTTGGATGTCTCTTTGAGTTTGTTTCATGAATTCTGCTTGTTTTCTATACTGTTCATTCAAAGTTTCAATCAGTTTCCCATGCTCATGTACTTTTTTCTGTACTTCTTCCTTAGCTGCATCCAACAAGTCCTTTACTAAAGTTGTTATTTCTATCTTTACATGGGAGACTACTTCTAATTTGATTTCCTCTATAGCCTGATGCAGTTATTTTTTTATTTCACTGGCTATCTTTTCAGAGATTCTGGGTGTGATACTTTTGGGGTCCTCTATTTCAATGTCTCCTATACTTGCTTCTGGTGAACTATATGTTTGAGACTGCATTTTGCTTTTTTGTTTTGTCATATTCACTCTGCCTGGTGTTTTCTATGTGTAGGAGGGGATCACACACACTCTTTTCAGACACACCAAAGTCTTATAGTCAGTTGGAGGAGGTTTTTACTACTGGCCCTATTGATCTGCTGTACACCTCTATTTTAGGGGTATACTCACCACATTGATACAGTCAATCTGGTGT